>JARNME010000404.1:72571469-72676054 GCA_030179655.1 Scaptomyza flava | reverse complement strand
TGTTCACATTGTGCAAGCACCATCCATACACCCACCCAGCCACCATTAACTTATAAACAGCCATAGAAATCGGGGCGAGTCCTGTCAAAGTTTGCGCAAAACTTCGCCCTGGCTGGCGGAAAAATGAAATCGAAACTCGCCATTTTCTTCAGCAGGACGCCTTTGTTCATCATAATAAAATGCAAATTTCTTGGCTCACAATTAAGTTGCAGGGTAAATGGGAGAGTGTATACTACTTACCCCCTTGCAGGGCCTTTCATCGGACAGCAGACGGACCGCCCCGCGTCCGAGCGCCTCCCTCTTGCGCTGCGCCGAAAATATCCTCAGCTCCTTGCGCTCCTCGTCGCTCAGCGAGTGGCAATAGCGCACCTGTTAAAGAAAAGCCAAAGGGAAATGTATAGTGGTATTGGAAGTAACTGGTAACTGAGCAGTAGCAAGTTTCTTGTACTGTAAATATTAATTAAAAACCTCTGTTCGAGCAGCAACAGCACACGCAGAGCTCAAAAAGGCAACGGCAACTTTTTTAATCTCGTACGCAGCCTTCAATTGCAGGAGGATGTGCCTTGATTTTTGTATACAAAATTATTTTCTTTCTGTTTATTCCTTTTTATGACCTTGCTGAGAGTGTACAAGAAATTTCATGCAACGCACAACTTAACAAAGTAGTGAATCTACATTCCTCAAAAGTTTCTCAGTGAAAAAATAAACCATGGTGTATCTCTTCTGTATGAAGCTTTGTATAAAATAAATGCTCCATATAACTATTTTAAATTTACAATATATGTATTGCCGTTTTGATACCAGGAATACCAGCTACTTTGTATATCTGAATATATCTTATCATTCTACTTATAAGCTCTTTGCAAAGCAAAAATTTTGAATATAAAGATTTAGAAACGTTGTAAACTTAAATTGCTTTCACTGTGTATGGAAACGTTAAATAATTTATAATAATTACTTTAATACTTTTAAAAAACTTTTGCAAAAGTCTTTCTTCTTTATATAAGATCAGTTATAGTAAATAGTAAATTTATCATATAACTGTAGGCTTATTGGGTAAAAAAGTCTTTGGCTTTTCACAGTTGGCTGCTCTCTTTTGTTTTCATATCGTATTCTTGTGGTTGCTTTTTGAAATCAACTTATTAAAAGCTGGCTGCGCTGCTTTCGCATTTACTGCATTTTATGAAGCTTAAGTTTGTTTTTATTATGTCGCCATCGTCATTGAGTACTCCCTTGTGCTGTTGCGCTGATGTTTTGTTCTGTTATCTGCTGTTGAGTTCATTTGGTCCTATGGTCTTTTGGCTAATACTCACTTCGTTATCTTGGGGCGGCAGCTGGTGCAGCAATTGTTTTACGCGATACTTCTCCCCTGGACTGTTGACGTAGGGCACTTTGTCGTCCGGCAGTTGGCTAAAGTACAAGCGAACCTGTTAACGAGCAGAGAGAGAGAGAGAAAAAGAGTGAGAATGAGAACATCAGATATAAAAACTAATGTACTGCAGTTATGTATTAGCCATAAACTGAAAGGAGTTAACGATTGGACAACTGTCATCATTGCATCTCGTTTTAAGAGACGTGACAAATTTCGTGGGAAACATTTTCACTAGGGACAAGCCATAACGAATTAATCAAAGTCAAGTGACAAAACGCTTTCACTAACTTGGCGAAAAGAAACTATAATACTGTGAACGCCCACAGCTGTTAGCCATACGAATATCGACAAAACAAGAAAACAGAAAAAAAGTAAAAAGCCACGAACCAAAAAAATTAATGGTATAACTTGCAAAAGAGCAAAATGTTGCAAAAAGTCATGACAGCCAAACAGAATTCAGCCGCAAACAAACAGAAAAAAATAGCCGGAGATTTTAGTGATTGTTTGCTTTTTACTCTCTTAAACGTTTTCCCAGCTTGGCGCGCTGGGAGTTATGTAAGCATTTGGTGCACGTTTGGCCCCCACTCTTGACCAGCTCTAATTACAGCCAAATGCGGGCAGTCGATTTAATTACAAAACGCTTTCGCTTTCATTTTTGATCGCTATCAATCGCTATTCGATTTGGAGATAATTTTCCACAAGCCAAAAAAATCAGCTTTGCTACAATTAAAGTTGTCGCCGCGTTTCCTTAAAAGAGTAAGCCATTAAACTGGGCTGGGCTTAGATTTAGTTTTTGATTTCAGTTTTTGGGCAGTGGCAATGATGCATGCCACAAACGAAAGCAAAAGTTCAGCCAACTGCATGTGGTGGCAACCAAACAACGTATCGAAATCGACAGCAACCAAATTAGCTGGCCGTTGGCAATTTTTTGATTTCACCTCAAATTAGAGGCAACAAATTGCAGTATGTATTTGTGTTAAGAGTGGTTAGAGCCCCTCCATCTTACCTGATCTGGCCGCAGACCTGGTGGCACCCAAGTGTACTCCTCCAAAGCACAGCCGCTGTCATCGTCCGACTGCGAGTTGCGCTGAAAATCCAGCTGCTGGTGGTGACTGTGATGATAGACGCTGCTCGCCGATGCTGCCGTCTTGTAGCTGGCAGTGCGCAGTGGTGTTGCCACCACCACAGAGTTCAGTGGCAGATGATTGGGTGGTTGGCAGTGGCGTCTCTGTAGCGGTGACACAAAATGCGACGATGTCCCGCTGATGCTGCCAGCTGTCGATGCTGAATCCACATTGTTGCATACACCATTGGATGCCGTGTGGCTGCTACTCGGCTGCTGCTGCGTAGCTACTGTGGTTGTTGTGGCGGTTTCCAAAGTCGGATCACCACGATGCGGCGGAAATGGCGCAGCACCGCCAGCCTCCAGCTGCAATAGTTCGCTCTCCGTCTGCGTGTAATAACTGCTGCCAGGCTGCTGCATCTTGTGGTATCGTCTGCTGCTGCACAATGTCTGGTGGCTGCTGCTGGTGGTGCGCGGTGCAGGTGTTGGCTTATACTTCTGTTCAGGCTGGATGCTGTAATTATAAATATACACAAAGAAGACTGTAAGTAATATGTAATACGTAGGCTCTTGGCAAAAATCATTAGAAAATATTTGTATAAAAATTTCAACATTTTTATTTATTTTTATTGCCACAGTGAAAATGATTTTCTTTGCTTTTCAAGCCATGAAATATAAAAAATAAATAAATTAAAATAAAAAATAAAAATTAAGTAAATATACTAAGCTTTGACCATCGGCATAAAATCGTTAATTTTGGCATATTGATGATGATGATGAATTCGTGTGGAGGATTTTCAGCCAATAAAATTCATTACTGATAGGGGCGCAAATATCAAAAAGGCATAACAAAACTACGATCGCCTTAACTGTAGAAGCCATTTATTGTCAAATGTGATGGAAAAGTCGTTTGAGGAGACTATCGAGTTGACAGAGATGTTGGAGGATTGTAAAAAAGTTAATAAATATTTAACAACCTGACATTTGCTCTTAACGTGCTGGCTGGCAATCCTCTAAGTAACCTTGCTGATCCTACTTCTAAAACTGGAGCTCTGGGTGACTCTGTTGATTGTGTTGCCAGCTCTAATCTGTAATTAAGTCCCTCAGGGCAATGGCACCTTCAAACCCTGCCGGCTGCTCCAAGACGATGCCGCAATCGATGCTCTGCCTGCTAATAGCAGCACAACTGCCAGTCCACCGCAAATATGCATTAATACTAACAAAATTGCACCTTTTAATGTTGATAAGGTTATCAATGAACTCAATTCTCTGGACCCTTCTGTAACGGAGTTTTCGATTAAGCTTGGCAGAGGTTGATCGCTTAGAATACTCGCTAAATTCACTATCGCATATCGCGCAATTGTCCACTTCCTATTGGGCAAAAGTATTGAGTTTAATTCGTACCAAATGCGATATAATCGCTCTTTTCGTGTGGTGGTTCGTGGCATCCATGCGTCTACACCAACCTCCAAGATCAAGAAGGAACTACAGGAGCTGGGCTTCTCTGTTCGATCTGTCTTCCACCCGCAGCCATCCAAATCCTTGATTTCTCGGTCTTCTGGTTATAATTAACAATAAAAAAAAAACTCTTTGGCATCAAAACCCTGTGCAACTTCTCTGTCACGTTTGAATGGCCAGTTACGAACAACGGACACATTGCTCAATGGCACACTGCTGGCTATTGTCGACATCAGCCCCATTGTTGCAAACGCGGCGCAAACCACGCTACTCCCAACTGCTCGAAATCTGAAGATCAGCCTCTGTGTTGTGTCCACTGCCAGCAGACTCACACCGCCAATTTCAAGGGCTGCCCAACTTTGAAGAAACTTATGGACTCCAAATGGCCATCCTCGAGTAGCAAAGTACTTCGTGAAAGTAACTCGGTTGGTCGCCCCCACCTGCGAAGTCAGATCCCCTCGAGGAATTCTTTTGACGCGACGAACCCAACTATCCCTCAGGATCTCGGCAGTGGATTTATTGGTAGAACTCTCGCCTAACAGCAGCCTTGTTTGCAATATGGGAGCCTCTCTTCCTCAATACCTCAATCAGCGACTCTCGCTAGTCAATCCTCTAAACATGATCCCGGTCTGGTCGGAGGTACTCATCGTCCTAGGCGAAGGCGACCTGGATATGGGAGACGTCTAGTAGGGCGTCAGTCTCAACACTAACCAGCTTGTCCATCACAAACTTTGGTTCCTGAAAAACCCTTATTCCAGGGGCTGGCTGAGGAACTGATGCAACTTCAAAAACTACTTTCACAATTTTTGAGTCAAACTTCGGATATCTGGCAGGAGCCCGCTATCCTTCATTGAAGCGATTTCTACCTACTCCCCACAAAAACTCTATCTCCTCACATTACCAACTACTTCTTCGCTTCCATATCTTATTCTACTCCAGTTTCCATTCATCTTTTTGTCTTTATTAAATTTACTTCACTAATGTAATTTATTTTCTCTTCTGAATCATATGTTTTGTTGGCTGGCTCCTCGCGCTGGTTTTGATCCACTCATGAGGACGGATCAAGTGGGGATTGCTATTGGTTGTTCCATTGTCCCTTTTCTACTTTGGGTATTTTTGCTGATCCCACGGTTCTTTGTAATGGGTGCAATCAATCAATTGGATGAAATTAATTAAATGGGTAAAACATCCAGTGGGTGCAAACAACAACTGGCTCCTCGCAATGGTTTTGATCCACTCATGAGGACGGATTAAGTTGGAATTGCTATAGGCTGTCCCATTGACCCATTTCTATTTTGGATCATTTTCTGATGACCTGGCTCTATTTAATTGGGTGCAATAAGCAATTGGGTGCAATAAACAATTGGGTGCAACATCCAGGTGACTTTAACAACAAGTGAGTTTCTGTAAATGAAGCTTCTGACATCGCCTGATCTTCACGTCTCCTCACCCTGCGTTACTTCCTTTCACTCTTGATAAGAATCCTACACTCATAATCTTTTCATCAAACTCACTTAACATTCTCATCACCTACCTATTCCATTATTAAACTAGCATTTTCAACTTATCTCACAGTTGCAAAAACTAATATGTTTGTCTGGTTCTCTTTAGTTGATGCAACAACCAGTGAGTTTCTTGCGCTTATGCTTTAGATACCGCCTTTCAACATATCCTTCATCTTGGTTTTCTGATGTGTAGTCTGGTTCTCTTAAGTGGGTGCAATCAACTAGTGAGTTTCTTGTACTTGAAGCTTATAGATATCGCCTGACTTATCATGTCTCACAAACCAGCATGGATGGTTTTTAACCTGTGTTTGGTATTGTTCACATGCATATACAAAACTTATCGCTTACATGCATTGTTCATCTGATACTTCACTCTATTTGTTACACTCACTCACACCTTGCATTGCTGTGCATTAAAATAATGATATCTGTCACGCAATTTGGCCATACTAACTCAACTATCTAACACTCTAGTTAGTCCGCTGTACCATCACTTAAGTGATTTATAATCAATATCTTACCTATCAGCCGCATTAATATATGAAGCGATTGGATCTAAATTTCAACATATGTGTTTCACTCCACGTGCAGGTACTTTTTCACTACTCTCAATAAACGACTGCATATAGTGCTCCTTGCATTGAGGCACCTGCAGCTCATTTTCCTTCCCTCATCTCGGTTGGCTTATGGCGAAAATCAACTTTTGCGGAAGCTGCCTTCTAATCCGATCTAGTTTTCATGCTTTCATCTGCAATCATAAGTCAACATATCAAAAACATCTGTAAACTTATTACAGATGACCCTACAGCAATTTCTATTTTGAAGGACAACGTTTTAAAAACATTGGTGAAAAATAAGTCGCTTATTGAGGAATGTGGCATAAGGCATAAGGTTTTATCTTTATACACCAGCCATCAACATGCAGCTCGGTTATTTAAAAAACATAAAAAATGTTGTCTTGCGTGACTCAGGCCTGAGCTCAATGCGGATGAACAATTAATGAGTCAAGAGACAATTTTTTCATCCCAAATGTCAGCGATATATCAACAGAACTAAATGAACCAACTTATATTAATTCCGGATAACCAACACCAAATAATCCTTTGTTGATATGACGGATACTTTTAAAATGTTGGATAGGTGGACTAGTAACAAATCGAAATTCCCATACTTTTTATACCCTTAACCCATAAAATGGGTAAATAAGGGTATAATGGTTTTGTGCAAAAGTATGTAACAGGCAGAAGGAAGCATCTCCGACCCTATAAAGTATATATATTCTTGATCAGCATCAATAGCCGAGTCGATTTAGCCATGTCCGTCTGTCCGTCTGTCTGTCCGTCTGTCCGTCTGTATGAACGCGTGGATCTCAGAGACTACAAAAGCTAGAGACTTCAGATTTTGTATATAAGTTCTCCTATACCATGAGCAGAACAAGTTTGCTTCAAATTATCGATAACTATTCTGGTTTCCGATATACACATAATATCGATAACAAAAAAATATCGAATTGGAAAATGTAAAAATGAGGGTTGAAAGAATGGGTAACGATAGAGCTTTTCTGAAAATTTCGTCCAAATCGGTTAAGAAACACCGGAGATATCTAATTTTATCGATTGAAGTTAAGTCAGTATACCAAAGACTTATATAAATTTAATATATTTATTGCAACTGGGTTCAGGGTATCTTCTAGTCGGGCTCTCCCGACTAGAGCCTTCTTACTTGTTTGAGTTGGCCATGCAAGTACACTCGATGTCAGCAAGCAGCGCTGCTGCTGAAAGATCGTTTTCGTTGGCTGGCAATATAATCACTGAAAACGAAGTAGGCTGGCACCTAAATCATAAGACAGCTCGCTGTTTTTTTAAATTCAATTTATAAGAATGGAGAATTTTAAGCAGATGGGCGTACCACTTAAGCTCTTCGCTGCAGTTAAGCGGCACGGACTATATTAGGCTGAAAGCAGCACATCAAAATCAACATATTATTAATTGGTCATTTTGCGTTACTTGTATATCTATAAATTTACTACCCTGCTTCCAACTAAAAATCAAAATCTTTATCACAAAAAAATAAAAAAAACATTTTAATAAAAAAACATAAATTAAAACTTTTGCATATCGATGTATATTTATCGGCGCATTATTGCTGTTACTTGTTTAATTGCCGCTCAGCTGCCTGCATTTTTTAGGGACATGTAATACATCCTTTTTTTTATTCAGCTTACAACAATACCGACAACCTCGTCATGTTCAAGCTATCATGTTCCAAGTTTTCAAAGTTCAAAGTTCGATAATTCCACGATCGAGTCGATTTTAAAAAAATGCCACTCACTGGAAATCACATCCCGATTTGTTTAACAAAATTACAGCCCTTTGTAAGGTTTCTGATAAATTCTGCACAAGCGTAATATAACAACCATTGCAAACTCCATGAGGTTTAGTGCTTGTTAGATTCTAAAGCTGAAAAAGAAGGAAAATATAAATATTTCCACAATATTACATAATTGAGCTACAAACTGCAGTTTATTAATTGCTCAGTTTTATTGGTGTTGCATTTTCAGTCCAGCTGAAAAGCATTCGGCCTGCTCGCCTTCGTTTGATAACTAGACTTACAGAAAATCCTGTTGCATGATAATTTGTTAAGACTTTTAGCTGAAAAATTGCACATACGCAATGTTGATCCATTTGCTAAACGAGGCTCTGATATAAATATTCATAATCATGTTCATATGATGAATGCTGACAAACCCATTTGCAATTTGCGAGCTGAGATGCAACGAAACTCATTTAAATTCAGCTCGCCGGACATTTCTAATCTGTTCTGACTGCAATTGCGGCCGAATCGCAGCTGCTGTTGCTGCAGTTTGTTGCTTGTTGCAGCTGCTGGCACATGCGTGTTGCTGTCCAATTTATGAAATTTCGAAATTGCCAGCGCATGTCGAGCCAGCAGCATGTGGCCATCATCATAGCCAGAGTCATAAACTTTAAGCCCGACTGACCGGTATATGTAGAGGCACTGTGGAATCTGACGCTTCTTTCTGCTCACCGCTTTCTGTGTACTTTCACTCGACACACTGTGGCACACACTCAAGCAACAGCAACAGCAGCAGCAGCAACTATTAAATATTGCTCAAGAAATTCCAGCGGCAGCTTTAAGTCGCTGTTCATATGGCACCCAACCTAGTTGTGCTTTAATTCAGTTTAAATTTGCTCTTAAATACCCTTTTCAAAGCTAACAATAAAGATTTGGGCGTTTGAGCTAGGCTAAAACATTTTTATTAATATTCATTTAATTTTGACATATTAGTCTCTATTCTATGGTCCCTTTCTTAAAATGTCTAAATCAAATTGTATGTGTTAATTGAATTATATATAATGCAAAAAAAAATGTATTCAAATTTTTAAAATTTATATATATCTATGTAAACTCTAAACTATTTTATCACTGGGAATCTTGACGTTGATCACTTTAGACTAAGGCATTTTTACATGTTTCCTCTGTAATATAAGCTTGGCCGCTGGCTACAAGTAAATTTTTGTTTTGTTTGTTGAAGAGTTTTTTAATTTTGTGTAATTACAGTCATTTGTGTGACTTAACGCCAAATGCTGTATGCGTTTACCTCTCGGAAATGCAAGACGCGTTGCAACTACAGCTGCGTGCTATGCTGCCGGATTTTTACTTTTTCAGACCATTTATATCATCATTCAGACTAGTTAACATTTCGATTTTTATCACATTGTACAGCATTTGGAGCATGAATAAAAACAAACGAGCTCTGCTTGGGGCTTAATCAATGTGAGAAGTTTGAGGAGAAGCTGAAAGTTATTTGCCTGCACGCCAAGTGATTTATCTGCATAGCTTGTAGATTTATGCAAATTAATGATAACAACAAAAACAACTGTCTGTAACTTGACCAAGTCAAGCGTTTACCTTCTGTTAAATAAACGCACAAATTTGTGAAGCTGTTCAGCATAAAAACCTGACTGGAAACCCTTTCGCTAAGCCAAATTAATGACACCCTCTTGGCAACTTGAAGCCATGCAAAAGTGAATGTCTCGTGGCAAATGTGGCAGCAGCAGTACGTTGCAAGCAAAAACAAACTGATGGGCAATGTCACTAACATTAACACCATGCTGTTAGTTCAACCGACAAATCAGCTACGATAATATTAGACGGATCGTTAAAAAAATAAAATACGATACGGCCTTAAGTTAGTGAAAGTTTTATGTGCTACGTTTATTTTGCTTTGGAATGTTTTTTTTTCTTTGTAGGCTTCCAATGCAAATTTATTTGTTCGTTTGTCGGGCGCAGTGCCATTTTCCCCACACCTGCGTGCGATCAATCAAAGGTTGCTTTCTATATTGGTTGTTGATCGCCCAATGTTGTCCGATTCGATATTCATTCATTGCGATTATCAACTGCTGCCCAAACACAGTCAAGGCATAATCTGTCACAAATGAATTGTGCGCTTGTTGATTGACTTTGATAGCCAACACCAGCGTCAGCTCAAATCAAATCCAAACACATAAAAAAAAAGTAAAAAACTATTGCCAAATGTGTGCAAGACTATTGACATACTTACAGCTGTCTGGCTAAGTTACAAATACTTTCAGCTCTTGGTCAGGCTGGGCGGTTTTCTCTTTTCGTCTTAGAAACCGTAAGCACAAGTACAAAGCTGGCAGATTCCCTCTGCACTGACTCAACTGAATTGTGAATGCTTATAAAATCAAAGAGAAAGAATAAATTTAAAATTTGTCTCTTTGCACTCCAGAAAACAGAATCAAAATAATAGGAGGATTCCTAAAAACAATTGAGATGGAGTCGGACGTTGAGGATTGAAATGATTTAAAAATTACCTCAAAATAATTGTGGACTATTATTCAAAACCAGTTGATATATATGTCGAAAAACAGACTTCAATTTCTTTATAGTCTTTCAAAAATTAAGCGTTAAAAAAAAAACATTCAAACATAAATTTTGGATAAACGTTACTTTAAAAATAAAAATCAATAATAATTTTGTATTCTAACTTTTATATAAAACATTATTTTTGCCAGATATTTTCTTCCTTTATATACTAATTATCACTCTTTCATAAATATTCCATGTATCAAAATAAGGGAGCTTTCAGTTTAGTTCCCTTAAAAAGTTTTACTCTTAGTAATCTATCTTCGCTTTTTCATTCGTTACTACAGGGTATAAAAACCAGTTAAATCTTGATGATTTTTATGCAACTACATTTTGTTTTTTTGGCATACGCAAGCTGCCTGCACTAAAAATGCCTGAAAATACTGCTTGGAATTGACGTGCATCTGACCAACTATGGTGCGATCTCTGACACATGCATAAATTTGGGTTAAGAAGATTTTGAGTCTAAGCTTGAGTTTATTTTGCTTGACGTTTGCCATTTCCATGACGTGATTTTGGTGCGTAGAAATTGCCAAAACGATTGCAAGTGAATAAGGATTATTAAAAGGATTATTAGCTTAAGACTCTATATATAAAAACTATTTTTAAAAATTATGAAAAAAATTCACAAATTGAGAATCGCTGGAGCGAATTGGCTAAAACTTATTTTCAATTTTCTTGCGGTAAACATACTTTCAATTTTTTTGCGGTTGCCAGGAAAATGTTTTTTGATAGAACTTAAAAAAAGGGAGAAAATGGAAAAAATATAATAAAAAAATTGTTAGTGAAAACTTTACATGAATCAGAATGCTGGCCGTTGTTTTCGGATTTATAAAATAAAAAATCTCGAGTCAGTTTACAGTGCTCAGCGAGTATAGATAAGAAAAATCGGTTTAGACCGGATAAATTTGATTATTGTGATCCATTAAAATTCATTGCAATATCAAGCATTTTGATTATTTTTTAGGAAAATAAGTTTCCGTTTTAAAAGTGATCAAGCCTTGGACGTCGATCACGCCGCTTACTAATAAGTCAAAACGTCCGTGATAATCAAACGCAAAAGGAAAGTTCAAAACAAAATCGAAGGTCACGTGCTCTTATTTTACGGGTTCACGCACAAATTTGTCAAAATTTTACTGGAAAATAACCAGTCGTAAAAGGCGACTTGAATTCCGCAGCTTTGGTATACAGTTCCGTGATATCGTTGAAATCGGATTTATTGTCTGTCGTATGTCAGCATTTCAGTCGGTGTCCCACGGCTTGTCTGCCGGAGGAAATCATCAACAAAGTGTTTTCCGGCATTGCAAAAAGTAGCAAAATATCTCCATTGGATTAGTGGTGGGCAATAAAAGCAGAGAAGAATAAGGACGTTGATAGCTTGAATCTCATCAATTTAAATGAAATCGCTGGTGAAGTGTATTCATATAAGTTTATTGACAGCGTGATGAAGCGACCGGAGGTCAGCGTGCCAATAACTTCGCCTTATGTACAGCTGAATCATTTGGCGCAGTCGATATAATATGTGCGAGAATTTCGTCAAGAAACAAATGAAAAATGTGTTTTAAGCGACCATCATCAAGAGCAAATTCAAACGAGATGAAGTCCTTCTCACATGAATGTCGATTATTCCAACTGATCAACCATTCTAATTCAGGTGGATACAAATCGTTGGAAGTCCGTGGTATATGTTTGAAATTTCGCTATTTTCGCACAGCCAGCTGAACGTTGCCTGTTTGCGTGTTGGCAAACCGTTTTTGTTCTTAATTTCTTGTGCTGGAAACAATTCGAAAAACATTGTGTATCAAATCACTTTTAACTGATTTCGACTCCGTTCAAATGAATCACATAGAAATTTGAACTATCTATTTCGCTGAATGCATTAATTTAGGGCGAGTCCAAGTAGTCTGCTAGTTGCAACATAAAAATTGTACGATAAAAGCCTTTAGCTCTGCAAGCAGCGTAACTTTAATGCTTTTAAATTGCTATTCAATGCAGCTGAAGCCGAAGCTTAAAGTATTTTATTTCAAAGTAAAATTAAGTTAAATCGCAATTTCGCTTATCTGAAGGTTATTTTCACTAATTTATTTCAAATTATATATTTTCCACGCCCAATAAACTAGATGAAAATATTTCCACACCAATATGGCTCAACGGCATAATTCAAAGTCATTTCTGTCTTGGAAAATGCAATGCACAGCTCATTAGGCGAACATTTCAGCAATTGCGGCACGCTTAATTTCAAATGTCAATGCTGCGTGCCGCTCAGCCAATAATATCTCAATTATATGTTGCACCACCAGCAAGCCTGATTGGCAGCAGGGCACTCAGGAGCGCAATACAATGAGTAACGAATGCATTTCTATGATGCTTTCTTTTCAACTGGATACACATAAATACATTTATGCTTATACATATAACTAAGCAACATTGCGGCAAATTTCATTGAATTTTAGACACGCAGTTATCATAGAACTGGTTCAAAATCATTGAGAGACACACACACACATATACAGACACAGTTGTGGATGCGGTCCCTAACCAGTTTCCCAGAATGAAAAAAAATATATTGTACTTACGACACGCAGACGTTTGTGTCCGGGAACAGGGGGTCGACTGGCTCCGTAGAAATTAAAACGAAACATGCAATTCTTGGCAATTGAAAAATGTATAAGAAGCAGCAGCAGCAGCTAGAAGAGCTTAAAACAGCATCTAGATGCAGCGCTTCAAACTGAATCCGCATTAAATTACTTTCACAATTGGTCAAAAGATAAAAGTCAGTTCCCAATTTCTGTTTGGAGCTCTATAACTTGGCTGAATTGCTTGAATTATCTGCTCCGCATAGCCACACGATCTCTGGTCTCAACGATTTAAGACTGCCATTTAAGCAGATCGCACCAAAAGCACGCCTCATCCACAAATCTCAGAGTTTGTCTACGTCAGTGTGTTTGTGTGTGTGTGTGTGTGTGTGTGTGTGTGTGTGTGTGTGCGTGGGGACTGCTGCTCTAGAATCGAACGCTGTTAAATTAAATTGTTGCCAGTTGGGCGTGTTGCACTCTGTAGGTCCCCGCCTTAGAGTCTCGACCTCTCTAAGCTCGAATATCGAATCTCGACTCTGTGTCTAAATGCCTATTCCCAGTTCATTACGAAATCTCGTGTAGCAGCAAATTTTGAGCCGCAAAATTCAGCTCTTTTTTCTCGGCTGCTGTTTGCCCTGACCTTGCTGTGATGTTGCGTGATTTTAGAGTTTCATTGTCTGGGCCCAGAAGGGCTGCAGCACTAAAAAAAAAAAAAAAAAAAAAAAATGGTACAGTGCTCTAGCTGAATGTGCTACTCTAGGCAATACCCTGTACATAACACTAACGATCGTTTCTGATCTTTCCGAGGATAGCATCTTTTTAATAGTGAATAAAATTGATTGACAGTAAAAAAAAAAATTTTTATATTTTAAAAGAAAAACAAAATAAAGTGAATAGCAAAAAAAAAAGAAGGAAATAATACGTGTTTTATGTTATTAGGGGAACGAAAATTAGAACAAGTGAAACAATTGTAGCCAACTTAAAATAGCTGCAGATTAAACCAACCAAGTGTTTTTAAAACGGTTAATCATCCAATATTTGTAGAAATTATTCGGGAAATACTTGTTTAAAACTTTTTTTTCAATCAATTTGCAAAACATCACATAACATTGTAATCAGCCCATTTGTTGTGTGGTTACAGGGTGTCACAAAAACAACGGAAATAGCGAGCTTATAATAAATGTTTACATAAGTGTGTAATTTGAAAAAGTTCAGGCCAACTGCAGCGTTTGACTGCGTTTACGTCACACTCAAACAAAGGCCAAGACTAGCACGCAGACAGGCCACTGTAAAGCATGTCACACAACAACACGTGTTGATGTCGCTCAAACTTTATGCATTTTTTATGAGCATGCACAGCAAACAAGCACACGAAAACATACTGTGTGTGTGTGTGTGTGCCGTTGTTTGTTGGCTGTCTGCGCTCCTTTCAGCCATTTCTTTTAGTGTTTCATGGGCGCAACCTGTAGCTGGTTGCAACCGACTCCGGTTTGGCTTGTTGCACAAGTTTTTGTGTATAGATAATATATGTAGTATGTGCAACGCCTCTTTAAGTACCGCGAGTGATTTAGTGCAATTTTGCCGTTAGACGGCTAGGCTAAAGCTGTTGCAAGCCTGCTGATAAGCTGCAAGCAGCAGTTGCAAGAAGCATCAGCAGAGTCAACAACATGGGCTAAAATGCATAATTAATTGAACTTGCAAGGCGAGCACGGCTCGAGATCATTTTGTGGCTTGCCACATGTGGCATATACTACGCTCAGCACACACATAAACACACTCACTCCACTTGCATTGAGTCGTTTCGTTTGAGTTCATTTTGTGTTGGCTTCGACAGAGCTGATTTCGCGTTCTGTCAGTAAAAGCTTTTGCGTAATTTTATGCAACCCGGCAATGCAAATGGAGTCGTCTGCTATCGCAACTAATATTTACCCCCCCACTACTACCACCAACACTGACCACTCGTGCCCCACCGCGCGCCTCTGCTGTCAGCGACCTTAGACACGTTTCAGTTGCATGCAGCCACACAGCCTTAATTTATGCAAAACGTTGTTGCTCTACTGTTATATAATAACCAACTTCTTTGTCTAGCAACATTTGGCTTTCAAGTTCACATTTTGCCTTCACATTGGCCCAAGATTATTTATTTCGCTTTTGATGAATGTAAACAAAGAATAAAAACATTCGAAAAACTAGAATTGATTATACATAAAAGGAATGTTTGTATATTTATGTGGATTTAATTTAATGTTGGCAAGTCAATATTTTTGCTTACGATTTTAATATTTTTTATAAGTAAAGTGGTTTTAATGTGCCTGTTAGATCTTATTAGTATAATAGAGCTGGTTTTGGCTAACAACAACAGTACTGCTCCTATTCACAACACTCAAGAGTGGAGAAACAATTGGTAGGCTCTCGAGCAACAAAGTTTGAAATGTAGTTGCTGCAGATTGGGTGCAGATAATATACGAGTGTAGTTATTAGAAAAAAAAACTCCCACAGTTCTTAGACATATATTAGAGATTTTTCTTCTTTAATTAAATGGGCGAGCTGTTTTGAAGCAGATCGTCATCATCATCTGCGGCTTTTTATGATGATGATGCCGCTGTTGATAAACTTGACAAAATACCAGTGAACAGAAAGCCGAAAAATAGAAACATTGTTTATGAATAGCACACAGGTAGACAAAATGAAAATAATTGACACACGGTGAGTGAACATTTTTCGTAGAAAACGCCAACGGATTTGAAGAATCTGACAAAAAAGAAATCGGTTCTTGAAGCATAACAAAAACATTATAAGAACCAAACAAAGTGTCCATTAAAATTATTATTGTCGAGTCTCGTATGACAACAAACTAAAAATAAAACAGAAAATAAACAAAAATAAGAACAAAATCAACGAAGCGGATAACATGTCTGATGAATGTGTCTGCAACTGGGTCTTTCAAACAGGTGCTTCTTCGCTGGGACTACCTGTTGAAACGTGGGAAACTTCAGTACGAGTTGTTGCAGCGATAATTACCGAAAAACAAAATAACTATCTCAGCCCTGCAAAACTAAAGAATCCAACCCTGTTGCTGCGGTTGCTGAACTCCAGTTGCAGGCGCAGCTGACCATGAAAAGCTGCCAGAAACGGCAAGCACTCAACTATGACCAAATGGAATGCGCTTTAAAGTGCACTTTTTGACTAGAACTAGGACCAGGCCAACCCAAGCTAGGCAAACACACAGGAAATGTGGCATATAATTAATTGTGGCATGACGCATCACTAGAAGCAGCAAACAGTATTTTCTCATGCGACAATTGGTCAATTGGAAATGTGCGTGTGCACTCAGCCATAAAAGGATTAACTGTGCATGTGCCACACACATACACTGCTTTGAAATGCCGCCTGTTGCAGCTTCCTTGATAACTGTAATGCAACACTAGCGGGCAATGAAATAAAACTAGGCCAACTGACAAACGAACAAACCAACCAGCAAAACAGACAGCAGCATTTCAATTAACCACAAGGAACCTCAAGCATCTAGTCAGCAGAAACACAAATAGGCATAGAGTGAAAGAGATATAAAAGGAGAGAGAAACAAACATAATTTAATCGCCGCCTGTCACAACTCAACAGTTCTGTATGGGCAGAGAAGCGGTTGTATTTGTTGTTCTCATCTGCATTTGTAAAGGCTTTCCAGTTTAAAGACTGTTAAAATGCGCAATTAAGTTATCATATATAAGCTTTGCAAGTGTCTTGCAGCAAGAGAATCTCAGACACCAGGCGAAATCATAAGACAAATGCTTACTCTACCAAGCGGCAACCAGGAAGCCAGTCAGTCAGTAAGCCAATTAGCCAACTAATCCAGAACTAATCTTATAACTTTTTATACTCTGTAATCGGTAAGCATGTGTGTATTTAAAGTTAAGCAGTCTACAGTTATTTAATAGTTTATGATTTTTTTTTTTTTTTTTTGCCTTATTTTGCATTTTATGGTGACAAGAAAAAACTTCCTTATGAAGAATATTCCTTACATGAAAATCTTTGAAAACTAGTGTTTTTAAGACGTGGATTTATATTTAAATAATCTGTTATTTTTGTTTTCTCTTATACAATAACTTCAAGCACAAAAACTTTTTTTAGAATCAAAAATTCTTAGAAATTCATTGCTCCAATGCATCTTTTTACAGAATACCTTATGATAAAGGTTCGGTACAAATGATTGCTTAAGCATACGAAAATTTCTATTTGGTTGATTGGAGGATTATTTTGATATCTCAAAACCCTGTTAAATTTAAGTGGTTTGATCAATGTTAAAAAAAAAAAAAACTAAATTCAAGAACTGCAATATAAAAACATAAAAGTTCAATAACAATCATAAACGTTAAATAATGTTCCATAGTGAAATTAATAAAGAGAACCTTTGGCATGGGCCAGAGGAGAGAGCATCTTAAATTCAACAATCTCTGGTTCAAGTTATCACGTAACAAAATAATTCTTATAAATTTCAATATCGAATTCAATGCTCTAATGCATCTTTTTACAGAATACCTTATGATAAAGGTTCGGTACAAATGATTGCTTAAGCATACGAAAATTATATTTGGTTAATTGGAGGATTATTTTGATATCTCAAAACCCTGTTAAATTTAAGTGGTTTGATCAATGTTAGAAAAAAAAAACTAAATTCAAGAACTGCAATATAAAAACATAAAAGTTCAATAACAATCATAAACGTTTAAAATGTACCATAGTGAAATTAATAAAGAGAACCTTTGCATGGGCCAGAGGAGAGAGCATCTTAAATTCAACAATCTCTGGTTCAAGTTATCACGTAACAAAATAATTCTTAGAAATTTCAATGTCGAATTCAATGCTCCAATGCATCTTTTTACAGAATACCTTATGATAAAGGTTCGGTACAAATGATTGCTTAAGCATACGAAAATTATATTTGGTTGATTGGAGGATTATTTTGATATCTCAAAACCCTGTTAAATTAAAGTGGTTTGATCAATATTAGAAAAAAAACTAAATTCAAGAACTGCAATATAAAAACATAAAAGTTCAATAACAATCATAAACGTTTAAAAATGTACCATAGTGAAATTAATAAAGAGAACATTTGGCATGGGCCAGAGGAGAGAGCATCTTAAATTCAACAATCTCTGGTTCAAGTTATCACGTAACAAAATAATTCTTAGAAATTTCAATGTCGAATTCAATGCTCTAATGCATCTTTTTACAGAATACCTTATGATAAAGGTTCGGTACAAATGATTGCTTAAGCATACGAAAATTATATTTGGTTAATTGGAGGATTATTTTGATATCTCAAAACCCTGTTAAATTTAAGTGGTTTGATCAATGTTAGAAAAAAAACTAAATTCAAGAACTGCAATATAAAAACATAGAAGTTGTACCATAGTGAAATTAATAAAGAGAACCTTTCTCATGGGCCAGAGGAGAGAGCATCTTAAATTCAACAATCTCTGGTTCAAGTTATCACGTAACAAAATAATTCTTAGAAATTTCAATGTCGAATTCAATGCTCCAATGCATCTTTTTACAGAATACCTTATGATAAAGGTTCGGTACAAATGATTGCTTAAGCATACGAAAATTATATTTGGTTGATTGGAGGATTATTTTGATATCTCAAAACCCTGTTAAATTTAAGTGGTTTGATCAATGTTAGAAAAAAAAACTAAATTCAAGAACTGCAATATAAAAACATAAAAGTTCAATAACAATCATAAACGTTTAAAAATGTACCATAGTGAAATTAATAAAGAGAACATTTGGCATGGGCCAGAGGAGAGAGCATCTTAAATTCAACAATCTCTGGTTCAAGTTATCACGTAACAAAATAATTCTTAGAAATTTCAATGTCGAATTCAATGCTCCAATGCATCTTTTTACAGAATACCTTATGATAAAGGTTCGGTACAAATGATTGCTTAAGCATACGAAAATTATATTTGGTTGATTGGAGGATTATTTTGATATCTCAAAACCCTGTTAAATTTAAGTGGTTTGATCAATATTAGAAAAAAAACTAAATTCAAGAACTGCAATATAAAAACATAAAAGTTCAATAACAATCATAAACGTTTAAAAATGTACCATAGTGAAATTCATAAAGAGAACCGTTGGCATGGGCCAGAGGAGAGAGCATCTTAAATTCAACAATCTCTGGTTCAAGTTATCACGTAACAAAATAATTCTTAGAAATTTCAATGTCGAATTCAATGCTCCAATGCATCTTTTACAGAATACCTTATGATAAAGGTTCGGTACAAATGATTGCTTAAGCATACGAAAATTATATTTGGTTGATTGGAGGATTATTTTGATATCTCAAAACCCTGTTAAATTAAAGTGGTTTGATCAATATTAGAAAAAAAATAAATTCAAGAACTGCAATATAAAAACATAAAAGTTCAATAACAATCATAAACGTTTAAAAATGTACCATAGTGAAATTAATAAAGAGAACCTTTGGCATGTGCCAGAGGAGAGAGCATCTTAAATTCAACAATCTCTGGTTCAAGTTATCACGTAACAAAATAATTCTTAGAAATTTCAAAGTCGAATTCAATGCTCCAATGCATCTTTTACAGAATACCTTATGATAAAGGTTCGGTACAAATGATTGCTTAAGCATACGAAAATTATATTTGGTTGATTGGAGGATTATTTTGATATCTCAAAACCCTGTTAAATTTAAGTGGTTTGATCAATATTAGAAAAAAAACTAAATTCAAGAACTGCAATATAAAAACATAAAAGTTCAATAACAATCATAAACGTTAAATAATGTACCATAGTGAAATTAATAAAGAGAACCGTTGGCATGGGCCAGAGGAGAGAGCATCTTAAATTCAACAATCTCTGGTTCAAGTTATCACGTAACAAAATAATTCTTAGAAATTTCAATGTCGAATTCAATGCTCTAATGCATCTTTTACAGAATACCTTATGATAAAGGTTCGGTACAAATGATTGCTTAAGCATACGAAAATTCTATTTGGTTGATTGGAGGATTATTTTGATATCTCAAAACCCTGTTAAATTAAAGTGGTTTGATCAATGTTAGAAAAAAAACTAAATTCAAGAACTGCAATATAAAAACATAAAAGTTCAATAACAATCATAAACGTTTAAAATGTACCATAGTGAAATTAATAAAGAGAACCTTTGGCATGGGCCAGAGGAGAGAGCATCTTAAATTCAACAATCTCTGGTTCAAGTTATCACGTAACAAAATAATTCTTAGAAATTTCAATGTCGAATTCAATGCTCCAATGCATCTTTTACAGAATACCTATGATAAAGGTTCGGTACAAATGATTGCTTAAGCATACGAAAATTATATTTGGTTATTGGAGGATTATTTTGATATCTCAAAACCCTGTTAAATTTAAGTGGTTTGATCAATATTAGAAAAAAAAACTAAATTCAAGAACTGCAATATAAAAACATAAAAGTTCAATAACAATCATAAACGTTTAAAAATGTACCATAGTGAAATTAATAAAGAGAACCTTTGGCATGGGCCAGAGGAGAGAGCATCTTAAATTCAACAATCTCTGGTTCAAGTTATCACGTAACAAAATAATTCTTAGAAATTTCAATGTCGAATTCAATGCTCCAATGCATCTTTTTACAGAATACCTTATGATAAAGGTTCGGTACAAATGATTGCTTAAGCATACGAAAATTATATTTGGTTGATTGGAGGATTATTTTGATATCTCAAAACCCTGTTAAATTAAAGTGGTTTGATCAATATTAGAAAAAAAATAAATTCAAGAACTGCAATATAAAAACATAAATGTTCAATAACAATCATAAACGTTTAAAAATGTACCATAGTGAAATTAATAAAGAGAACCTTTGGCATGGGCCAGAGGAGAGAGCATCTTAAATTCAACAATCTCTGGTTCAAGTTATCACGTAACAAAATAATTCTTAGAAATTTCAATGTCGAATTCAATGCTCCAATGCATCTTTTTACAGAATACCTTATGATAAAGGTTCGGTACAAATGATTGCTTAAGCATACGAAAATTTCTATTTGGTTGATTGGAGGATTATTTTGATATCTCAAAACCCTGTTAAATTTAAGTGGTTTGATCAATGTTAGAAAAAAAAAAAAACTAAATTCAAGAACTGCAATATAAAAACATAAAAGTTCAATAACAATCATAAACGTTTAAAAATGTACCATAGTGAAATTAATAAAGAGAACCTTTGGCATGGGCCAGAGGAGAGAGCATCTTAAATTCAACAATCTCTGGTTCAAGTTATCACGTAACAAAATAATTCTTAGAAATTTCAATGTCGAATTCAATGCTCCAATGCATCTTTTTACAGAATACCTTATGATAAAGGTTCGGTACAAATGATTGCTTAAGCATACGAAAATTTCTATTTGGTTGATTGGAGGATTATTTTGATATCTCAAAACCCTGTTAAATTTAAGTGGTTTGATCAATGTTAGAAAAAAAAAAAACTAAATTCAAGAACTGCAATATAAAAACATAAATGTTCAATAACAATCATAAACGTTATATAATGTACCATAGTGAAATTAATAAAGAGAACCTTTGGCATGGGCCAGAGGAGAGAGCATCTTAAATTCAACAACCTCTGGTTCAAGTTATCACATAACAAAAAAATTCGTAGAAAGTTCAATGTCGAATTCAATGCTCCAATGCATCTTTTTACAGAATACCTTATGATAAAGGTTCGGTACAAATGATTGCTTAAGCATACGAAAATTATATTTGGTTAATTGGAGGATTATTTTGATATCTCAAAACCCTGTTAAATTAAAGTGGTTTGATCAATATTAGAAAAAAAAACTAAATTCAAGAACTGCAATATAAAAACATAAAAGTTCAATAACAATCATAAACGTTAAATAATGTACCATAGGGAAATTAATAAAGAGAACCTTTGGCATGGGCCAGAGGAGAGAGCATCTTAAATTCAACAACCTCTGGTTCAAGTTATCACATAACAAAAAAATTCGTAGAAAGTTCAATGTCGAATTCAATGCTCCAATGCATCTTTTTACAGAATACCTTATGATAAAGGTTCGGTACAAATGATTGCTTAAGCATACGAAAATTATATTTGGTTAATTGGAGGATTATTTTGATATCTCAAAAAGTGGTTTGATCAATATTAGAAAAAAAAAAACGAAATTCAAGAACTGCAATATAAAAACATAAAAGTTCAATAACAATCATAAACGTTTAAAAATGTACCATAGTGAAATTAATAAAGAGAACCTTTGGCATGGGCCAGAGGAGAGAGCATCTTAAATTCAACAACCTCTGGTTCAAGTTATCACGTAACAAAATAATTCTTAGAAATTTCAATGTCGAATTCAATGCTCCAATGCATCTTTTTACAGAATACCTTATGATAAAGGTTCGGTACAAATGATTGCTTAAGCATACGAAAATTATATTTGGTTAATTGGAGGATTATTTTGATATCTCAAAACCCTGTTAAATTAAAGTGGTTTGATCAATATTAGAAAAAAAACTAAATTCAAGAACTGCAATATAAAAACATAAAAGTTCAATAACAATCATAAACGTTAAATAATGTACCATAGGGAAATTAATAAAGAGAACCTTTGGCATGGGCCAGAGGAGAGAGCATCTTAAATTCAACAACCTCTGGTTCAAGTTATCACGTAACAAAATAATTCTTAGAAATTTCAATGTCGAATTCAATGCTCCAATGCATCTTTTTACAGAATACCTTATGATAAAGGTTCGGTACAAATGATTGCTTAAGCATACGAAAATTTCTATTTGGTTGATTGGAGGATTATTTTGATATCTCAAAACCCTGTTAAATTTAAGTGGTTTGATCAATGTTAGAAAAAAAAAACGAAATTCAAGAACTGCAATATAAAAACATAAATGTTCAATAACAATCATAAACGTTTAAAAATGTACCATAGTGAAATTAATAAAGAGAACCTTTGGCATGTGCCAGAGGAGAGAGCATCTTAAATTCAACAATCTCTGGTTCAAGTTATCACGTAACAAAAAAATTCTTAGAAATTTCAAAGTCGAATTCAATGCTCCAATGCATCTTTTACAGAATACCTTATGATAAAGGTTCGGTACAAATGATTGCTTAAGCATACGAAAATTTCTATTTGGTTGATTGGAGGATTATTTTGATATCTCAAAACCTTATTAAATTTAAGTGGTTTGATCAATGTTAGAAAAAAAAAAAACTAAATTCAAGAACTGCAATATAAAAACATAAAAAATCAATAACAATCATAAACGTTTAATAATGTACCATAGTGAAATTAATAAAGAGAACCGTTGGCATGGGCTAGAGGAGAGAGCATCTTAAATTCAATAATCTCTGATTTAAGTTATCACGTAACTACTTACTAACGGCTGCCGAGTGCTGAGAAACTGGGAAACTGTTGAGCTGATCAACTTTTTAGCTAATAAGCTTGAAGCTCAAGCCGGGCGGCTCTGAATTGGAATTAGTGAGCAGCATCTTGTTAGCGGTAGAAAACGCCGTTAGTTGTGGTGGCAAGTTCCTCGCCCATTTGGTCCATAATTCTGTTGGCCAGCAATTTATCAAAATGCAATTGTTAAAGCTCTGGACGGCTCATTAGCGCACAGTGTTGCAGCTGATGTCGCGTGGGCGGCCCTGGCCAGGTAGTAAAAAAGCTAAAGACGTTGTTGACCTGGCTTTTTGGGCATGCCATTCACGCCCGAAATGTAGCTCTACACATGTTCTTTTTTTTCTTTTCAACTTAATTGTAAGGCAGACGCAGACATGAATAACAAATGCCCAACATCAACAATAACAGCTCTCTTGTTGCTGCATTAGGCTGCATTTTTTAAAACATAGTCAGAGTAGAGCTTACGGTATTGTAAGAGGGTGAGGGGTGAATACGAGAAGACGCACACAAGTGGTGTGTGCAGTCAGCTGCCTGTTAATAATTTGCACGAATCGTTGGCCAACTTAACAGAGCTCCTCAGTCCGGACGCTCTCGCGTTCGCCAAGTGAAAGAAATATTTCAAGAAAATCACGATTCACAACTCAAAAGACTTTTTGGCTACCACCTCGAGTCGCAGCTAAGTTTCTATGCAAGCGCAAGCAAGCGGGCGAGATGCGGATTGTGCGGATATGGTTTCTGATTCGCTTGGACACTTTCACAAAAAATCCACTTGTGCTTAAATTTGGCATATCAGAAATTTGTGCTCATTTAAAAGTGAGAGCAAATCATTTGCATGAGTTTCTACTTTGAGCTAATTTTGTTCAAAGCCGCCCTTAAGAATTTTATGAATCTTCATAGGTTGATACATTTCAAATCAATTTAAAAGCAATGTCTTACGACAGAGGTCCTCTGCTATATTAACATTCATTTGAACAATTGAAGGTTACATCATGTAACCAACACTCATAATAAGTGTTAACAAGAGGATAACTTAATTTCCGCTCAAATAGTTAAAAGCATATCATTCAATCCTGTCAATTTGATTTTGTTAACAAATTTACTAAATTAAAATTAAAGAGTTAGATCAAATGTAAACAAGTTTTATAGCACTGATATCCTAATAAAAAAAAAATAAAAAAACATTTAAGTTGCTGGTTGTGTGGGGTCAGACGTTAGAATAGAACAGAGAGATTAACATTCATTATTCTGTCGATTAAATGTTTTACGTTAAAATAAATTAATCATCGTTTATCATTCTTTGTAAATGCAATTCATGCACTCTTTATCGATGCAATAATTTTACGTATAAATAAAGGCACAAAAAGGCTAAATTGCCACATTTTCTAACCGATCAATTAAAGTGTTCTCTTGTACCATACAAATTTTTTTCGATAAGAGCAGGAAACGGACCGAAAAATTATACAAATCGGCAGATGGAGAAATCAAATGTTTAAGCATGTGAACAATAAGCTGCGTTCCTGGCTTGACTCTTGAAGAGAAATAAGCGGTTAATATTATAGTAGATATTCTCGTCAATTAAACTGCTTACAATTTGGCTTTTGTGTCACAAAATTATGGCCATTAAACTAATTAATCTTTGCTTTTATGCCGAATGATTAAATATTTATTTTCAATCAAAACTAGTTTTATCATTTTTTCGTGGGCGCAAATATATTAAATGGTTGTTTATCTTCAAAATCAACAGGCATTTGGAGATGCATACATTTTTATAGGAGGAATGTAGGCTTGTGTGTATGCTGTATGGACGTATGTACACTTTCCAAAGCAAGCAAAAATCTCTGACTAAGTTATGCCCACTAAATTGCTGCGTCAGACCAGAGAGTCTTTATGTAATAACAATAATCAAAAGCAAGGAAACGTAATAAGCTCACTGCAACGCCCTTCAATTTAGCTGGTTAGCACACCCAACCCTCTCCTCCCCTGATGACTGCTTGGCCCTTTTGGCTGTGGTTTCAGGCTTATTTTATTCGCGGTTTTCGATTTTTTTTTTTTTTGCAACACATTTTATGTTTTGGTTGAATTATTTTTTTCCCCCCAATAATTGTTTTTTGCTGCTTGAGTGAATTTTTGATTGATTTTTGTGTGTATCGTAAATTGAAATTCTCAAGCCGACAAAATCAATCAGCCGACTTTTTAGCTGTTAGTTAACCAAGTTCTCGCTTTGCTTAGATGATATGTTTGATTGAGGCTCTCAACCTTAACACCTGCCACAAAAACAGCTATTACAACGTTTAGGCCATTGTTTTATCATGGCTTCGAGGGCAGACTGTACGAGCTGCGTATAATGTCTAAGAGACTTTTAAACCAAACGTAATTAACTAACTGATATTACTTTAAGCAAGAAAAATCTTCGCACAGTTGAAAGTTAGTCAGAAACGTAAAAAAAACTTAAAATACGCCCAACGTTTAAACAGAAAGAAAAAATTAATTACAAAATAAAAACTATTTGCGTTAAGCTTCTTTAGAGACGGCCATTTGATATGTCTGCAAATCAAGCAGAAATACGCCCAAACACATGCTGGCGCTCCTCTTTTCCAACCAACCGACCTACCTACCCCCACCGCCGTTGGCCTTTGCCATTTCAATTAAAATGCCATATATCACATGTAAGATTTTGCGCGCACATCGAATGCAATTAAAATCAAATACGCGGCTCCATTTTTGAAATCAAAGCAAATCGTAAAATGATAGGCCTTACTTTTAAACGTCTTGCCGCCCAGCCCTTCTACTCAGTCGCTCATCCTCACTCCGGGACCACCCGGTCAAAACACAACTGGTCTACTGGACACTTTCATAGCCTAGTCAAATGATAGATCAGATACCGACTAGGAACAACCTTAAGTTCAAAAATGGCTTATTTTCTATTTACATAGAAATAATATAATGCAATATAATCGTTTCAACATCACAATACAAATATATGCACCACCCCATTGCAGTCAATATCATATTTTAGTTTAAATGATATTTATTTAAGCCATAAGTTCATACACACTGTGTATTACACAGTGATTTGAAAAAAACAAGTGACACATCCACAGTGTGTCCACACCTACATGGAGATTAATAATCTTCCATTTTTCTAAACTAATTAAACAATAAATCTAATGACAGAGAAAGTATTTAGATTTATACTTAGAAATCCATTACATAACATCATAATAATACATTAAAAGCTTTTCATAATATTTTGCCTTCTCAAAAATATATTAAAAAATTGAGCAGAGTAACAGTGTCACTAAGCAATAAGTCATATGCTGGTTAGGCGAAATAATAGGCAGCAATACGTATGTGCCTGAACTAGAACCGATTGAGAATTATAAGCAAAAAGGTTACGTATGTTCCTAAACTAGAACCAATTGAGAATTATAAGCATAACAATTATGTTTATTATTGCATACTTTTGGGTGCTTTCGAGTTCAACTGATAAGTGTTACTCATAGTATAGTAAAATAATAGATTTAAAGCATGTATAACAACTAAGTTAAGCAGATAATTTTAACATTCAACATCTACGAATGTTATGTATTTTGATTGCATTGGTTGCTTACATAATTTGGCAATTAAAAGCCATAATAAATTCTAACAAACTTTTAATCGCCCAATTAGAAACCAATGATTATGTTTTTGGGTTTGGGATATGTTTGAGCATTAACTTCTGCTCTCATTGGCAATTGTTAATGTTTTTACGAGCATTTCAAGAGCGTTCTACGCCCATATAAAGCCATTAAACAGTCATTAAATTAGCTTCTAAAACCTTTTACACATCAACAAACTAAACAAAACAGTTTGATGGATCAAATGGAATAATGACAACCTAGGCCTGCTCCCTCGCACCCTTCTCTATTTCTCTGTCTGTCTGTTCTTACCACTTTTAAGCATTAACTATTTGAATAACCTGTTGTTGTCTTCTGCCCTTTTTGTAGGCTTTGTAGATAATAGTTTTTGAGTGTTTTTTGTTAGGTTTTCTTAAAATTTGAACTCACGCTTTGTTTTCTTTTTGCTTGTGTTGTTGCTGTTGTTGTTTTTGTTTGCCATCTAACTTAGCCAATTGTTCCTCAATATCGCTTAATTGAATATCATCCGTCATTGCCGCATTAAAATAGCAAACATTTCGCATCTTTAAATCTCCACTCCTGCTGCTTTCGCCCTTCCCGCTCCCGCCGAGCAGCTTTTCCGTATCTGTTGCATTCTGGAGCCAAACAGCGCTTCGATTGCGACAAATATTCAAATTGCGTAACTCGTTAAAAGTCAACAATTTGGATTGTGCAGGTTTTACTAATTGTTGTTGTTGGTGATGTTGTTGCACGTGTTGCAGCTGAGCTGTGGTGAGGCTGCCCGTTAGCATTGCCACCTCGACATCATCGTCCGTTTCGCCATTGCAGGATATTCCAGAGGAATGAAACTGTTCCTGCTCCTGGCCAAGTTTCTGTGCCGAAACCGAGCAGCAGCTGGATAAATCGCTGCTAATCAAACTAGATTGTTGAGAGTGCAACGCTCTTGCCAAGCTCAACTGTCTGCACTCTGTCTCCCCGCCCTTGCTGCATGGAGCAGGCAGCTCCAAAGCAATTGGATTGGGCGCCAGTGTCAAGTGTTTGGGCTTCGTTTTGGCCTTGATGGCAGATTTGATTTGTAGCTTGGAGCAGCACGATTTGGGTTTACGTTGAGGCGTTGTCAGCTTAGTGATCGTTGATTGACGCGACTCCAGTCCGCTGCACTGCACCTGCTGAGCAGGCACAGTGGCTGGATCAGGAGCATGAGGCAGAGCTGCATTCTTTCGCTCCGCGGATCGCCTTCGACTTTGCCTTATGCTGGGCATATTGCGTGGAAACAATTTGCCCGCATCAGGCTGTGAGTTCTTGGACAAACTATCGCAGCTGAGACTTTGGCTGGGAGTATTAGTACCGCGGCAACTGCTGCCGCTACTGCTGGTATCCGTTATGGCCAATACGGATGCACCTTCGTTGTGCATTATAATCTCGCGACAGTTTATTGCTGCACCAGTTTGAGTCTGAATGCCGGGCAGGCGGATGTGCCACCAGCGCTTCTTTGCGAGTAGCTTGGACATATTTGGTGCTGTTGTAGCAATTAGCACATGGCCTGGCCTCACTTCACACTTCACTCTTGCCCCCTTTGCAATTGAGCGCGTCGTCAACCAATTGGCACATTACCGAGACGAGAAGACACTGTTGCAGATTGTAGCAATTACTGTCTACTACAATTAACAGGCAATCCGTTCGTTCTAATTACGTGCGCAAAATCAATAGATAGACCGAGTGAAAGAGAGATGTCAAAACTCTGGCAATGGCTAATAAAAATAAACGAGTGTTGTACGCGCGTTATTGCCAACGGGTCGCTTCGATAAACCGACAAACACACCGATCGCTTTGAAGTCACGAAATCAACTGAAGTAGCTGGGCGCGCACGCGTGGAAAGTTGTTTGGGCTGCGAAGCAAGCAGCAGAGAGCTAAGATCAAGAGAGAAAGAGAGAGCAAGGTTGAACATCAAGAGCAAAAGAAAGTTAGTTGAGTTGCTTTGCGCTCTCAGGCAGTCAGATTGGTGCAGGTCAAACTCAACACTAATGTGCTGATCGCTGACGCCAACTCACCACACCACTGAAAACAACGCTCTCTCGATCTCTTATACACCAAACAAGTGCAGCAAGGTGTATAACAGGTGTCGGCTACTGACAAGTATGTGTGCGTGTGTGAGAGATTTTAGGAGTTTGGTTTTTTTTTTTCCTTTATTTGAGTGCATTTGTAGCTTGTGGCCGCATTCTGAGGGTTTATTCACAAGTTATTGGTGTGAGTTGTGAGCGCTACTGGTTTTAGCTGTGATTGTCTTCGGGCCATTTGACAAATATCAAACACTTTAGACTGAGACTGACCCATTTTATTCAGACCGGAACTGACTGAAGCACTTATCGATTATGAGTGAGTTTTACTTTGAGCTTTTAGTTAAAGTCTTTAGTTTGAGGTTTTGCCATGTTATTGTTGTTGGCACATTCAATTTATTTTTATTTATGGAACACCCGGAAGGGTTTCTAGGAAATGTTAAATTCTTAACGACCTAAAAGTGAAATAAGCTTAATTCAAAACCAAAAAAAAAACATATATATTCATATCCTACTTTCTAAAATCTTGAGCCGTCGAGTTAAATTTAGTTAAAATACTTGCAATACAAATATTTTCACCACTTCAATTCTATTGCAAGACGGGTTTTTCTTCACTTTTCCAACTTACATTCAAATTTCGCCCAAAAGCGGTTCCATTTCGCTGGCCAACACTGTAGGCAATTTAAAAATTGTTTGCAACTGTAATGAGAACCAAAATAAGCGAAAAATCAAATAAATTAAAATTCGCTTTTCAAATTCAAATATTTGTGCACAAAGGCGTGCGGGGTAAGAGGTTCTCGGGTATATGGTCGGAAAATGTGCAACTAATTGTGAAACAAACAACAACAAACAAAACGATTGTGCAAAAGTATTTTAATTACCAGCATTGCAGTATCAAAAACAAGCCACTCTTGAAACACCCACACACAGACACCCTTACGAAAGTGCGTCGAAACTTTATTTGACAGTTTCAACTGAACAATTCATGAAGTAAAATGCGCAAAACAAAACAATTTTGATTAAAATCTGCGACACGCAGTTTGCTAGCTTAAAAATGTCAGCCAAAATGTAGTTGGCAGCTGGCCATGAATGGGTGAGAAGAGTGGTGAAAAGGATAACTTGCAAAATCCATGACAATTGTACTAAGTGCAGCATGCATGGAAAGGGGGTGACAGGCAGACGAAAAAGAGGAAGAACAGGTAAAAAGTCAACGTCACATTCAACAATGCCAAAAAAATACGAGAAAAGTAAAAAACAAAAAACCACATCATGTAAGTCTGACTACCAAATACCCTCGACCCATCCAATCAATCGATATATCACAGAATTATTATTGTAAAAATGTAAGCATAACTAAATACAAAACTTATTATTAAATTTGAGATCTTCAAACAACATACAGAAATACGTCTATTGATGCTTAACAAGAATGTGAATACTCCGTTTTGTTAGTTACATAGAACAGGGTACAATAATAAAACTCTCTCGTGAACCAAACGGCTCCAGCGATAGTGCGAACGTCCCCCGCGACGTTGCAAAGGTCGTAAAAGTTGAGATTTTAACGTGCGCTCTACACGTGTTACAATAGTAGTTGTATTCTCTGCACTCGCAAAGTGAGAGTGTGAGTGAAATTGCCATTGCCAATGTTAGTGAGAGTGAGAGTAAGGAGATGGTGTCAGAAGTCAGAGCGCGGCGCACTTTAGCTCAGCTGACGCCCAGCAAAGCAGCGCTTCCACGTCCTGTCGCTGTCGCAATTGCTGCCAAGATGGCGTCATAAAGCACTAAAAAGTATTAAAACAATTTACACTTTGTAAAAACAGCAGCAACAGCAGCAGCGACAACTGTTCTGTGGCTTGATTGTTGTTGCCAGCCTGCACGTGTCCGAGAGCCTATTGAGCCAGTGAGAGTGAGATAGCGCATGTAATCTCATTTACTGCTGCCGCTCGCACTTGGTGCGCTATTAACTTTTTCATCTGCACAACATGGCGCCAGCTCCATCCACTTACTGCGCTGCGCTCCTGTGCTGCTGCTGCTGTCATAATCATAACGGTGCTCGCATCATGGCAAGCAAATACAACATAAAAAGCTAAACAAAAAAAAAGAAGAAACTGGGCGTGTTGACAATCGCGTTACCATAATTCTTTTCGCTAAATTCAAATAGAATTTTGCGCTTATTTGCATAAACAACTGCAATTGTTAGGCACTGAATCGAAGGCACTATGGACAAAATCGAAGCTTTTCCTCATTGTCGAGCGGAATATGCAAATTTATTTGACTGTTCAATTGGTTGTAGAAATGTGAATGTGAAAATTCAGTCGCATGGTAATAAAAGCACAGAAAATATATTTAAAAAAAAAAAACTAGTTTTTAGTTATCCGAAAAAAAGCTAATGCTGTTATTGCGTTTTCATAGTCACAATAATATGTTCTTAATTTCCAATTCAGAGAAAGGCTTTCCGGCGTTAATGGGTTAAGTAATTCCGTAAAACATTATGAAAATCCTTTTTTTTCATAATAACTTCCTTTCAATATGATCACGCAAATTGTCCTGACAGAATAACCATTTTTTAGAATATGCCCAGATTAAGGGGTGTCAGAAATGGTTTCACATGACTCGAAAGTGTAAAATGTTTGCATTTCTTTTAACTGCATTTGACACCATGGTGCGTCATCATTCACAGTCATTCGTTTTGAATGACGCTACCGTTACATCCGCTTCTATACGTTCCATATGCGTTGCCACAACGTTGCAAAAGTAGCAAAGACCTCAACCAAACCTCCATATACCCAGCAGCATATTCAGCCAGCGACTTCCTCTTATAAGACAATATAAGCAGCGAGCGTACAACTCTGGAGTAGCAGTTGGAGGAGTTTGAGTTGGAGTCGAAGCAGCGGGAAGCCGAAAACAATTGCAACCAGCTCGAATCTCTCGTCGCCCGTCTCCTCCATTTCCCATACTTAAGCTTCCTGCGTGGGCGGCCCTAATGATGACGTCTCCCGCTGCTGCTGCTTGTTGTTTGTTGTTGTTGTTGCTGTTGCTGAGGAAAATGTGGCTAAAAGTCTCAAGTGCCGCCGCCCTGCCTGCCTTAGAGAGACCCGTTATATTTATGAAAAATATTTTGTTACACACACACACATTTATATATATATAAATGAAATGTGATGACAAAAACAACGAGACGCAATCATTGCGTTGATTTGCAAAATGGCGCTGATGACAGTCGTTGATGATGGTTGAGAGGGGAGGTGAGGTGCACTGTGTGGGCTTACTGATTTTTAATTAAAAAAGCAACAAGCAGAAGTAGCAAAGAGCAAAAAAAGAAAAGAAAAGAATGAAAATATACCCACACAACTGAGAACAGGAGATCTCAAAAGTGCGCGTCAGAAGGTTTTCTTTTGTTAATCGACTTGATTGTAAATATTTTCTTGCTACCAAACTCAACCAACACCCCTCTCTCTTTCTTTGAGTTTGTGTGTTGTTTGTCATGGCTCTAACGGCACATTCACCCAGCTTCGCAGTGACAGTGCCACAATCAGGCACTCCTCTCTTGCTCACTCAGTGGCACCTGCCCCTTTCCAGCAGTCGCTGCACGTCCCCCTTTGCAAGTGTGTCGCAACATTTGCCTTTGTTATTTATGGCAGCATTGTTCAGATTCGTGTTTCTTGCTTGCTCTGCTTCCCTTTCGTTCCTGCTGACGCGTTGCGCGTTTTTTCACGCGCCAACCTTCTGCTGTTGCTGCTGCTGCTTCAAAGCAACAGGGGTTGTGGGGGACATGGGCGACAAGGAGGGGAGGGAGAGAGCTTGGCGGCACAAGTTTGTTTCTGTCACTGCGTTTTTAATTTTGATTTTGACGCGGTAAAAACAATAATGTCAACTATGTACGTCTGTCAGCGCCAGATGAGCTAACTTTTTGACAACAAGCAACAGCCACATTTACCGTTAATGTTAACAGACAAATAAGACAAACACAAAATGTACATTAAATTACTCGGTATTAACGATATATACTGTTTTCTCCATAATTTGTTGATAGACTTCTTTAAAGCCTTTTTTACCAATCATACTGACCGTAGTCGCATCTTACCATGAAATATTCCTATGCGCATCGGCTTGCCATTTTTTAGACCAATTTTTCCTATTTCTTGCGTTTGTAAATGATTGATTCAACGTGTGAAGCCAAACTATTTTATTTTCCAAAAGCTTCTGAGTTTTAATTATGTTCTTTGAGATAAAAAGCAACGTTTTGAGCTACTGCACTAATATTAAGGACATTTCGTTGCTTTGTTCCAGTGCTTAAAGGCCCCCAACTGGTGTGGAAATTCAACTTTTTGTCAATAAACTAGTTCAAAACACATTATTTAGCACTTTTATTTGTCCTCTTTTTATGGTTTTTATTGCTTTGTAGTTTTTTAATTGAAAAGCTAACCAATCGTCTAACTTGTTTGTGAGATTTTCAAAAACTTATAAATTTTCGGATAATTTCGAACTTTTTTTAACTTAACCGTGCATTTTAACACCAATTATCTTTTTACGTTGCATTTTTACTGCTCAATGATCGAAATAAAAAAATTAAAATCAAAAATTAAAAAAAAACATAATTTTATAAAGGTTGATTTGGTTCCTCCGCAATATTTTAAAACTTTTTCCAACAAACAAAAATTTAAAAAATGTTACAACTATCGTATCAACAAAAACTTATGCCCTGCGCTTAGGGGAAATTCTAAGCATTATAAAAAAGAAAATGATCAATTGAAGAAATTGAAAAAGTTGATTGAAGTTGAAGCTGATTGAAAGTTGACTGTAAAAAAAAGTTGCTTGGTGATGATATTATTTTTTTCGCAGCTTAATATAAAGTTTTCTTAAGTGTTCTTAATAAGGTTTTGCTTAAGTGTTATTAGCTTAACAAGAACTAATCGGAAAGTTTATTTTCCTAATTAATTACTAAATTCTTGAATTACACAATTTTTAACTTGGTCCTGGATCTCAAAGAATGGATATCGTCAAGCGAAAGAGCTTATTCATCCGTATATAAATGGGAACAGCATTGGGTGTTCCAGGATGGATTTAAAACTATTGGTCACAGGCCACTATGTTCTTAAATGCCATCTTCAGCCATTATTTGTTCAAGAAGGAGACACCTGCATAACGATTTTCTCAACCTTCATTAGGAGGGCAAAGCAATTATTGTCCATCTAGGGAGCCAATTTAGGTACAAATGGCCAATTTGTCGCATTTCGTTTTTCTCTGTAGTAAAAATCGGTCAATTTATGTGAATAAGTTAGTAATTCGATATCCTGTTAATTTGTTCTTTCTTATTCGTTAGTAAAATCATTAAATTACTCTGCATGCTGCTGCTACCAATTAAATACCAAAAAGCGTAGTTCAATAAAAACACCCAGAGTCCTGTTTTATAATTAAGTATTATTAATGTAATTAATCAGCTCTTAGGTAGTGCAAATGTATGTAATAGACTAAAGGAAGCTTCTCCGATAAAGTATTAATAATGTTTTCTTGATCAGTTTCAACAGGCGAGTCATTTTGGCCATGTCCGTCTGTCTTTCTGTCTATAAGAGCTAGACACTTGAAATTTGGGATTTAAGTTCGTGTGTACCACGCGCTGGTCAAGTTTGCTTAAAACTATCGATAAGTCTTCCGGTTTTTGATCCAAAATCTAAAGAAATGTTCATCTGTGAACATTTTATTTCGTAATCGGTTCGCTCATCTTCTGTACGCATTATGTGTCTCCTAGTCGAGCTTTACCGACTAGACCATTTTTAATTGTTAAAAAAAACACTCAGGCGCAGCATTTAACCATTCAGTTCATTTAAACATGTTTAGTTTTCAGTATTTTGGTAGAATGGAACTAACTGTAGAAATACTGAGTTTAATTTTGCTATCGATTGGGGAGTACGCATTAAAATAAAACGACTTGAATGCCTTCAAATGGATGCTAGTTTTGGATACGCTTTGAGACGCTTGAGAAATCAATGCTGATCAAACGCTCACAAAACTTGTGTACATATCTACAAATTAATACACTTTGCCAATTTTTTTTGCTTTTCTGCATATTCGTGGAGATATCAAGCTTCTCTTTAAGTCTCCATTTGCGGATTTTATGTGAATGCATGCATTTTGTTCAGATAAGAAAACGAATTCCAGTTTAAACCCTTGAACATTTTTTTCATTTAATGTTTGAGACAAAAACAAATCAAATTAAAGTTTGTGGCTGGGCCAAAGAAAGATTTGTAACAATTTTGATATGCTAGCAAGAGTCAGATTTTGATACAAATCAAGATTGGCTAAGAATTTACTTACGGTTCTTAAGAAACAATTTGGGTTGCTTGATTTCAGTTTCATAACTATATATTAAGAATAAAGATAGTTGTTTAAGAAGTCGCATAAGTTATGTTCACCAAATTGCATTCTAGAATGTTATTATTTTCTTTGCATACGTATTGATGTGAACATATTTAATAATTATTTGCAGTGATAAACGGGCTATCATTTAACTTAGAAAGTAGAGCATTTTATGCAATTCAAGTTATTAAAACTGTTGTGTGTAACTTTTTTTTAAAGCATTTTTAACAGATTGGCTATAATTAGGATTGAAAGCCCAAAATTTATATTATCAACATGGTATTTAAATGTTTCTCAAGCAAACATCTTAACTACTTACAATAAATGAAGTAATTAGGAAAAACTGAACATAGACAAATAATTTTTAAATGTGATCTTAAAATTTTGTAGCGAATGTTAACCTATATATAGTTTTCTACAATATAAATCATGTAAGAAAACGTGAAAAGGGATCATGTTTGCCTATTATCAGTTAACGCCTTATTGTTTGCTACAAACTCTAGCTATCACGAAGTAAATTGACTTTGAGTTATATTCAGCTTAAGCTCTCTGCAATCATATGTCAGAAAATTGTTGACAGGTTGTTGAAGTATTTAGTTTTTGGTGCTGCTGCAAGTGAAAGCAAAAGACAACATCACTAAAATAATAAAAACCCGCCTTGACAGTGAAAATATGATAGCCTGATGCTGCTCTTTGTGTACATTATTAAATGATGTTGAATGTGTGAGATGCCTGGTTCAATAAACAGTTAAACACAACTGAGCAAAACACCCTCAATTAAGCAACGTTGACAGCAAACAAATGAAATGGGAACCAAGCACTGAATTGCCCAAAGGCAAACAGTTGCCGAGCACTTGAAAAGTGCAAGGCTTTGAAAACTGCACACACACACAACCAAAACTCACCCACACTCACACACATTATGAAGATGAAGAATTATGAATATTGAAAGGCCCCATGCTAACGAATATATGGATATAGGACCTCATCCACAAAGCTTACACCAAATCAGTTGTAAAGACCCTCTAAGCAAGTATGTTGTGTCTGGGCTAATAAATGTTTCTGCTCGTTTGTTGTGCTTGGATGTGTGTAAATAATTAAATTCTTAATTATCTCATGCCACATGCAAACACACCAGCACACATACACAAAATACTCGAAAAGTCTTGTAAAATGTTTTGGTCTGGAAGGCACATGATTAGCCACATTCAACTTCATTTGCACTTTGCACCACCACCAAAAAAAAAAAAAAATCAAAAAATTGTATTTAATTAGTTTTAATAATTCATACGACACAAAACTCACACATGACACAAAATTTGGAGCTTTAAAGCACATCTAACTAAAAGTAGAAATAATGTTTTCTCGCACGGTGTCATAGCGTTAATGAGCGAATTAGTATTCATTATTAGGTGTCACTTTGGGCGGTGCTTTTTCCACTGCATAATTTGCATAATGCTTGCTTATCTCCAGAACAGCTGGGCGTGTGGGCGTGGCACTTGCAAGCAGAGTGAAGTAAATTAGTATAAATGGCGTCAAACATTGTCATTTTTAATGGCTGTACTTATAGTTGTGTGTAAAGAATGATATGCAAAGCATTTATCTTTCTCCCATTTTAGTTCCCGATAGTTGCGTGCTGCAATCCTCTAAGGAATATGTGTTATAATAAATAAACACTGAAGCAAAAAACAGATCTTTAGTTGACTTAAAATCGCAAATTTAAATTCACTTTAATGTTGATTAAAATTACACTAAAGTTGACAAAGAATAAAAAGCTTGATTCAGTTTCTTTTTGCATTTGAAATAAATACATTTCAATTTAATTAACTAACTAAAATTTTAAATCTTCTAAGACACATTTGAATCTATTTATTGAGTTTGCAAAGGTAACAACACTGCAAAACTAAAATAAAAAGTATTATTTATTATTGTAAAAACCTATTAAGTTTGCGTCTGAAAATGTAAATATAAAACTCAATCGATTGAATATTTAACGAGAACAAGTCTTTGGCTTGCATAAAAATAACAAAAAATGTTTAATATTGTTATATTTTCAAAAAAATTTTAAATATTCGGTGCGTGTACTATAAATTTATTTATTTTTTTCTTAACTTTTGTTCCTTTCAAGTAATATTTGCATTTCATTAAAACGATGTGTGTTATTTTCAATTGGGTAATATGAATTAAAAGTCAGCTGACTGTGAATCGAGAGAATAAAAATCGCAATATTCCTGTAGAATGAAAAGTCTTATTTATTAATAAACATTGTGTGTTTTGCTTTATCTCTTATTACTAGAATCTCTTTTAAATATATACATATAGAATAAATAAAATCTAGTCAAGAGTGGGAACACTTCCTTTATGAAATAAACACCCTTTTTCATATGAAATCCTGGCACTAATCATAAACGGAAACTGAACTCAACAAAAGCCTATTGAGTGTTTCAAGGGCTTAGAAATCGGAGCCTGGCCCCAATTTAGTATTCATATCACATTACACCTGAATAACTGACTGCCTGCCTGCCTGTTTGTCTAACTGACTGCCTGACTCATTACCCGCCGCAGTTCCCCGTAGCAATTAGCTGTTGTTGAACCTTGACAAAGGTTTTGATAGTTAGGCACGGCCACTTGTTTGTCAGTTGGTGAAAGGCAGAGCCCAATTGGATGATGATGTTGTAGTTCAAGACGCTTACCTTGGTAGTGCTTGGCGGGTTTGTTGACTCCTAATCCAATTAGAAAATTTACTACCAGCACATAGTTGGCTCTTGGACTCTTGGCGACTTGTCCCGTTAAGCAATTTAACTTTACGATGACAACGACGACGACAGCAACAGCGTCGAAAGCCAAGTAGAAGTTTCTTGGCACAATTCAATTGGCTGACATTGGGTAACAGTGCAAATTCAATTTGATAACATTTCAATTTTCACCTTCGTTATTCAATTAGGCATAAATGCAGACATCACCACACACACGCGACTCTTACACACTCCGCATGGTTATTAGGAAATTAACACATGCCTGTAATGATATGCGAGCCTTCAATTCAACCCTTCGATGCCTTCAACTCGAATAATTTAAATCACAAAGGCTAAAAACTCAGAATGCAACGAAGTGGAAGTTGACGCGTCCTGTTTCCAAAGTGCAAACAAATTTGATTTGGAGCAAGGCTCTTGGCCAAACAAAAAGCGCACGCAAAACTCAGTGAATAAGCGAATTGAAGCGAACACATTCACCAAAACAACCGGATCCGCTTGCACGTTGTGTTGTGCCGCGTATGCAAACCGCAACTGAATTGGCCACAGTCAAAAGCCGGAGACAAGGACACGCTGTCTGCCACTGGCAACTTGCCTGGAGACGCCAAGTCTGCCATCGAACAAGTGTAATCTATATAAGTCTATTTGTGTGCGTGTTTGTGTAAGTCTTTGCGTGTTTGGTTGGACACATTGTTTTGGTTTACCATCCAACCAGCTTCAAACCGCGTTGCATACGCACAGGCGCACTGCAAAATTTACTCTTTATGCGATTTTTCCGATGATTGAAAAGAGAGAGGCATTTGTTATGCTTTTCTCTTTCATTTTGATTTTGCGCGTTTAATTGTCGCAATAACTAATATTGGTACTGTGAGCAAAGTATTGAAGACATATTTTATTAGATCAAAAAAACAAACTTGTAGGAGTCAAATGCTTAGAATAATCGTTGCTTATACTCGGACAAAAAACAAATAATTAATGTAAAAATGTGGTGTAAGGCGAATATAAACATAAATAAATTTATAATTATTTTAACTTTACTTCTGCGTCCTAAAATAAGTTTAAGTTTATAATTTAAAGTAGCTTGACTTGTTGAAAAGCTTTACTTTCCCTTAGCACAATAACAGGTTAAAGTTTAAACAGATTTGTAGGTTTGTGTAGTTGCTGTTGCTGCGTTATTCAAGTGTGTTTCATTGATATTTACAAAACATTTAAATTCAATTGTTTTCCTATGCGTTTCGACGACTTTGTCACCTTAATCAGGGAGTCATTTTTCTTAAAAAGATATTCACAGTTTACGTTTCGCCTAATACATAATACAAAACACTCAATGTTATTAATTAAACATAAATTGTATTTCATTTAGTAAACTTTTTAGCGATAGGTTTTGAAGCATTTAATTGAATTTACAGGTTAAAATTAAAATATTGTAAGTAACACTAAATGTTGTCAAATTAAATAGTATCACTTTATATTATTTAGTAAAACTTTTTTAGCAATAGCTTTTTGAAAGCAACTTTAAAACATCTTTGAGTTCATCTTTAAATAAAAAGCTCGTTGCTTTGTTATAACTTTATGTTAGTGTAGGGACAATAATATTTTTTAACAATTAGCAATAAAATCAAACCAATTATAATTTTAATTATTGACCGCAATCTCAAAATATCCATCAAATTTGCAAACTCTAACAGAACTTTCAGACTTGTCCAATAAAACGTAATAAATGTTAATGCATGAAAATTAAAATCAATCAGTTTTAGTGTTAGTTAAACCCCGACAATAATGCAGCCACTTAAGCCATCAGCCAGCAGCAATAGCGAAAACTGCTGGAAGAAAATGATACAGGAAAAGAAGAAGGAGCCGAAGCCAAGTTGAAGGACAACATTTATGCCACCCTTGAGATTTGGCATTTACAAGAGGCGACACGTCGTCCTTGCGGCAAAAGGCAGGGGTGGCGAGGTAACTAAGTGTCTGCAAAGAGGGCAATGGACGACGATTGGAGGATTGTTGGTGGGGTTTGGCAGGGAGGGGTAAATCTTGTGGCTAGCATAGTTTCGCGATGACTGAATGTGAGGCAAGTACTTGAGCTTGGTCGTGTGCCCCGACAGCTTTGCTTAAAGTTATGCGCGATTCTTATAAATGTGCATGCGTTACGCAAGGTTGGACAATTGCCGTAGTGGGTGGAGGTAAAGAAGGTGGTGGAAGGCCAATGAATAAAATGTGAGCTTACTTAGCAGCATGGCCTGATGATGTTGCCAATGATGAGAACAGCACGGGGAAGGTGCGTCATTCTCTCCTCAAACGTTGGGCCCTTCAAGGTGCATCTACCCCACAGGAATTGACTTTTTCATTTCTTTTATATGCGTATTTATGCTTTCTTTTATTTGTGTGGGGTGACTTTGAGGGGTTGCTGATTCTGCTGCTTTCAAGTTGTCGTCTGGAAATCTGAAATTGAAATTACTAGGCGTTTTGGCAACTTTTATTGCCCAACGAGAAACGTGAATAACGCACACTCTCATCATCAATGTTGCCCGAAATGAATGTGTGAAAAGGGGCAACAGCAAAATGGCCGGCCGACTCTGCCGACTTGTCATAAAAGCGATGTATACTATTAAATAGTAATAACGATTGCCAGACTCCCAGTTCCCACAGCAACAACAGCAACTAGAACGGTAGTCAACACTTTGTTCGCATGTGTCAGTCGCAATTTTACGAGCAGAAATACTTTTGGCCAAAAGTTTTTACGGCAACAAGCGGAAATGGCATTTTTACTGGCCATCTAAGCAGCACAGATTGTGTCCAGCTGCAGGTTGAGATCTAGCTCCAGCTGTGTGCCATTTGATGGCCAAATTGAAAACTATGTTTGGGGGAACAAAAGGGAAAACTTTTTGAAGGCAGCATTTTCTGCTGCAATAGCAGAAAAATTGATTTGTTGTCGATTTCAGTTGCTTGCCCCATTCTAACCCCCTTTTGACAGGCATTCAGTGTGTTACAGCTTCGTTTCCTATATAATTTATAGCACTGCAAGTGCAAGTAAACATGTGCGACAAACGACCTTATGAAAGCCAAACAAAAACTTTTTCGGGGCCAAAAGCTGTTAAATAAAATACTTGCTGATTTTATTTCTTTCTGATTATTTTTTCTTATTTGGCATTTGAGTTGGGGCGAATGAATCGAGTGTGACTGCAGCTGGACATTGGCCAGGATGCTGCTGCTGTCAGCCACAGAAGCGTTGGCCATTTGTCTTCTGGCAAATCTTTTCGAGTGCTGCTGACAACGAGTGTCGACTGAGTGTTGAGTGTTGTGAGTGCAGGCAGAAACGCATTCAGATTGAGATTGCAGATCTCACTGTCAGTGATCGATCGAAAACGAAAAAACTCAAACGGCGACAGACAACAGAGTTGCTACATCCTTAAATACTACAGTGGTTACATGTCATTTATAACTTTTAGGTTTTTAAAAAATGTTTAATTCATTTTTATAAATGTATATAAGCAAAAGCTTTATTAATTTTCAGTTTTTTATGCAAACGTTCGACGGCATGTACCCAAGAAAAATAACGTTAATAAAAAATATTTTTATTTCTATCTACCTTACAACAAGCAAATAACACCATTTTGAAAATCCATATTGCCTTATACACTCAGCACTAATTGAACTGAAATGGTATGGTCATTGTTGTAATACTCCAAAAAATTATTTAAAAGGCACAGCTAAACTACAATTCATTTGTACATTGCCTCTCTATGCGCATCTCATAAGATGCAATTTTACGATGAGCTTGGTATTTTTGCCTCCCTCAATGCTGCTTGCTCATTAAAGTTCCAGGCATATGCAAGGTATCTGGCCAGAATTCGACAGCATTTTTGCTATGTGCGTTGCGTCTTTTGATGCGATACTCATTAGCTACAAAAGAAATTACATATGGTTAACCTGACGGCAGGCAACTATGCACTCACACACACAGCCAAACAGACATACATATGTATATAACGACGGAGCAGCCCTTTTAACTCTGTTACCAATTTTCCTGAGCAACTAGCATGTATTTACGAAAACATTTTCCACTCCGACTTGCGTCCACCTACTTAATTATTTGAAGCATTCGCACAATTTTCACAAACATGTTCGTCTTATTCACTTAATTCACTTTTTGTGTGCTGTCAGTTGTGTGTTGTGTTGTTTTGTGTCTTGGCCAGTTCAGAGAACAGGTTGTCAAGGTAGTACACCCAATACCTGTATATATATACTATGTATATGTATGTATTTGCAATCTAGATAGCAGCCGCACATTCCTTCGTTGGAAGCTTCACATTTATGCCAAAGTTAAGTGAACTTGAAGCCTTTTTGCCCGTGTCTTGACTGCTGGCTACTGGCTCTGTATTTGCCCTTATCTGTGCGAGCCCCAATCCAGCCTGGCCCTGCTTTTCTGCCCTCCCCCCTGCTTTCGCATAAGTTGTGAGTTTTTTAATTGCAGTCTAAATGGACTTCAATGAATGCAGCAGAAGCAGCAGCAGCAGCAGCAGAGTTGCAAACTGGCGACTAGCAACCTGGAACTGGCGGCAGTTTATCTTTTGATTGTTGAGTCGCTTCTTGCCGCCTGCACTTGAAGACTAAAGCGAAACAAAGTCACAAACAGAAGACGACAAACAGTCGACGACAATGATGACGCCTTTTTAAGTCAAAGATTTTAATTACTGCAGCAAATGTTGCTTGTTGGCTTTGCTGCATTTACAAAGTGCACTCAAAACTCGAGACTCGAGTGCAAGTCTTCATTCTGCCATCCTTTATAGTAGTATACTATATTGTGTTTAAAAGAAATTAAGAGTTTTGCACTAAGCCATGAGCTTAATGCAACGATTGATATGGCACATTAAAAATCGCCGGCAACTGGCATTCGTAAGGCCGCAAGATTGATGATGCCCAATGTACGGCCAGTCGATTTTACAACGCTTATCGGCAGCAGTTGGCAGTCAGCAGCCACAAGCCGCAGCAGGAGCAGCAGCTGCCCAAAGTGCACGTACTTTGTCTAACTGCCAATGCCAATGCCAATGCAATACACACAGACCATTCGAATGCGAATGCGAACTTGAATGTGAATGTGAATGCGGATTGCCCACATGCCGCGCACGGCCACAATTCGTAAATTTATTAAACGTCAACACGGCACTGAGCCAAATAAACTTGTCTCACGACAACTGCCGGGCTTCTAGCAACAACAGCAACAACAACAACGGCAACAACGAATCCAATACCAAGTCTAAGAACAAGTCAGCCTTAGACTGGCACGCAGCAAACGGTTAAAATTAATAAAGCATATTTTCTTTCGTTCGTTCGTTTTGCTTTCGCCTGTTAGCCAAGTTCTAGACACATGGCGCAGCGCAGGCAAGAGTGAAGCAAAAGGAAGGGGGAATCAGCGAAACGAAGACGTTGCCAATCTATGGCTCGTCTTACCATTTTCTGTTGACCACTTTTTCCCAAGTGCGCGAGCGCAAACAACGTCAACTTGACCAGAAAGTTGCTCTTGCTATTGGTGCCCATTCCATTTTTTTCACAATCTCAATTCCCCCTTCCCGCTCCCTTGCATGTTCAGCCTCCCATCATCAGAACCCATCGCAATTGCAGTCATGTGGGTTTTCTAACAGTGATATTTATCTGCTAGTGCAATTACCGTTGTATGGACTCGATTAGGGTTCGGTGGCATACTCATTACTTGGAATTGAGCAGCGGTTACCAAGCTTGACGTTAACTCTGAGTTGCATATTTTTACATACATACACATATTATATATCTGCATGCATGTATGGTATTCATGTTTGTACATGTGCATGTCATATACGACTATCATAACTTTGCCATGCAACATCTTCTATTGCAATAAGAAAAAATGAATTAAAATGATGAGAATATGTTTATCTTACTTTAAAATAAACGGAATCACACTTAAACTATTTTAAATAAGTAAATATGTAATAAGTGCCAAATAAACAGTCTTTAGATCAACTAACATGTTGCTCGAATTAGGAATAAACAATTTAAAGATATCATTCCTAAAAACGTGGTACATTACAATAATGTTGTACAATCTTAAATATATAACTGAATTTTTGGTTGCCTGCACTATTGGATTTAATTCACACAAGTTCCTTTAACTAAATATGTGCTCCATTCAAATATCAAATTAATTTTAAGAAAATAAATCGGCTTTTGCTGTTAAGCTATGAATGCATATTGGCCAAAAAGTTAAGTAAATATTATATGTAATTTTGCTTAGCAAATCTTGAGTTCAGTGGGTATCAACATGTAAGTCTGAACATGTCAGTAAATATACTGCAAGGATCGCAATAATGGGTGCAAAATAATAAGTGGCAAAGAGAAAATAGTAAAATAGATCTTAACTTGTTGCTGATGCTTTGTAATTGCCTCAGAGACGAACAGGCGCTCAGGTTTTGTTGCCCGCCGTCTGGTTTATGCAGCTCGTTGTGTTAGTTGTTGTAATTAAAGTTCGAAAATGGACGGTTGCAACAAGATACAAAGATACATACAAGCACACGATTAAAAAGGAACATTTCTGCGGAACCGTAAGCAGCAGACGAAAAGGGAGTCTCTCGCTGATGATCATGGCGATCAACAACAGCAACATCAGCAACGAAAACAACTACAACAATCACATCAACAACAACATATCGTTATTAGACTAAGAAGCAATTTACAATTTAAACTTTAATCTTGTTTGTTTAATACGCTGCTCAAGTCTCAAGCTTGGCTGAAAGTGTGAGTGCAACCGGCTTGGATTGCGAATTGCGGATTGCGTGTTCGCATATCTAGAGGATGTGGGTGTGGTCCGACCAAACACGGCCAGCGACCACGCCCCAAAACAAGCGCATCCACAGATGAGGTCAGTCTGCGTAAGACAAAAACGAATAGCAACCAAAAAATATATTAAATTGATGCTAAATATAAATGCGTGATGGCGAATATAAAATGCCCTTCTAAATGCTTAGCACAAACTCCGATTGCTTTCTCATTTTTGTTTGAGTAAAAGATTTAATATTTAAATTTAAAAAAAAAACGAATTTATTTTAAAATTTTCTGTAGAGTAGAGTACTTGGAAAGCAGATCATAAAATAGATGTCTTGTTTTAATGTAAAATTGTCCTATTCTGTGAAGACATATTTAATTTTGGTTATAATTTATCATTTCTTTACCAGGCGTACAAAATATCTTTTTGATGTTCCCGACAAAGTACTAAAGCATATATCTATGTATGTTGTGTTACACACTTTTCAACAATATCAAAATACCCTCCAGTAGAGTATAAAACAAAAACAAAAAAATTGAGCTGTTGTCTTAGGACTGGCTTAAGGGGACTGGCAATTTGACTCTTACATTTGGTTGACTGGCAATTTGACTCTTACATTTGGTTGACTCCTTGTGACTTATGTGGCAAATTACAGAGTCTTGGCTTCCAAGAAATTGAAAAAAGAAGGCGCCAAATTATCTGCATTGTGTTTTATTGCCCTGCCAACAACAACACATTGAACAACAACTCTCTCGCCCTGATGCGCTATGTGGCACGTCATGGACGCCTAATTGAATTTCGCAAGAGGCGCTCGCATGGTCCTTGATCGACTTATCCTTGCCAGAGTTCCACGCTCTGTGCTTGTGTGTAAGTGATAGCTTTGTTTTGTCTAAAATATGGCTGCAGCGCATCCAAGTTTAAGTTGGCAGCTGCAGACGTCGACATGGACGTGGCAACAATTAATTTCACACACAGCCACTTTAACTTTTTGGCTACACTAATCCCACAAACTTGGATTGCTTGGCTACCCATCCTCTATCCCTTCCCCCCGGCCAAAAAAACTTTAAGCCCTAAGACTCTTCTCAATGAGTTGCGGCATAGTTTTGTGTGTTTTGTGGCTTGCGCCAGCTTTGGTCCAAAACAATTTACAGGCTTCCCAACTTGCCTGTTTATTGTTTATGGCATCATTGTGCGCCATTGTTGTTTCCCTCAATGGAAGTGTTGTTGCTGCCGTTACTGTTGTTGTCAAACTTAAATCCTTTTAGTGCTTTGTTTATGAACTTGTATATAAATTCACAAATTTTGCTCTACAGCAAAAGTTTTTCATGTCGTTTTTTGTTGTTATTTGCCAGATAATCCTCGCGGTTGCCACACGCCGACTGCACTGATTGTGTGGCATTAATTGCACGTGTGGAATGTGTGCATAAATAAGTTGCAATTGCTTTATTAAAATATGCACAAAATGTGCAATCAATTTGTCTTTAAGCAGTAAAATCAACAACATAATTCATGGATTTTAATGTATTTTGTAGCATCTGATGCAAGTATATGATGTTATACAACTTTATGTTACTAGCAAAACTATAGAGCATTCTATGACACTTGAATAAAAATTTCTCGTCTATTATTGGTTTTTGTGGCATCGCACAGTAAAAGTAGAACTCCTAACAACTTAAGGTATATTGACATTCTATGGCAGCTTAACAGGAGTCAAGCAGGTGCGTTTAAACAACAACTAGGTAGCTCTGTTGTTGAAACATAAAGACTGCACCAATTTTAGTTCAATTCGATGAACATTAGCATATTCCAGGAATGTATTTGCCTTTAAAGAGGACATCAATCTGGAGTGCTTGTATGCTGCCAGCAAAGTGTTCGATTGTGCCAAGAGATGTTTCTTAAGCAACGTTTCGTTTGCGTTCCATCGATGTCAATTGTATGATGGTATGTGAAGACTGAAGGCTGGATGAAGACTAGAGCGCACATTGGACAGTTCTTAGTAGCAATCTATGTATGTAATTTGATGGTTCTCTACGCGTATAAAGCTGACAAGCCCAAGTTGTTGGCCATTGTCGCTCGTTACTTTCATTAGGCAGCCCGGCACTTGACAATGATGTATATCGAAGAGCATGTGAAAAATTGAAGATACCAGAAGCAAAAAAAAAACACTATACTAAAAGACGAACACGAAGACGAAGATGATGGTCGGTCAGTTGGAAAGAGCCGGTCTTTGCTCGTGGCTCTCGGCTCTTAGCTTCTGGCCGCCGCATGTGTGAGAGACAAAAGGCTTGCAACTTAAATTGGGCTCCCGTTTAACTTGGGCTCTTCTTTTTTGTTGATGTTGCTGTTGTTTGTTTGTTTTGTTTAAATGTTGCATTGTGCTGTGGTTGGGGCTGCTTCTGCTTGCAGATTCTGTTTCTGTTAGCTGTTGACTGCATTTAGCGTTCATTTGATGAACAATTCAGACGCGGACTTTGCCATACACTTGTTGGCCAAGGCGTGGGCAAACAAACGGTAGCTGCCATCCCAAGTCATTGCCCAGGCCCAGGCCCAGGCCCAGTCACAAGTCGCCATCCCCATCTCTCAAATGCATCTGTCTTAGTTGTTGTACTCATTGCTGTTGTCATCGCCGTTCCCGATCCCGTTCTTGTTGTTGCTGGTGTTGTTATTGTTATTGTTGTTGTCGTTGTCTTTGTTGTTGCTGTTACCACTCCCCGATACCGGGCTAAATGACTTTGACATTCTTGCAGCCAAGCATTTCGTATGCTCCCATATACTCTTGCCGAAAAGTTAAAAAATTGTTGTCTTGATTGAGATGCTTTTGAAAAAATAAATATAGAATGGTAAGAAGAATTGTATAAACATTATGTGTTTATACTTACTCTTAATACAATTTAGGAACATAGTTCAACACTTACGATAAAATATTTTTGAGCTTCTGGTGCCAATAACAAAGTTAACCCTTTTTAAAATAACTTTGATTTATAGACGGTCGATTTTGATCAATATCAACAGTCTTTTTATCCCTACAGCAAACACTTAAAGGACAACATATATTGCATCAGCTTCAGCATTGTCTATCTCTCAATATTGTAGCCCTTATGCTTAGCTCTTAGATCGTTTATATTAAAGGGTATTTAGCATTCGACGGGCTGCAATTATTATCTTGGCCCGCCTTGCTTTTCTTTCTGAGTTTTTTGCTGACTACTGTGGCATGTTATGCGACTGCGATTTGAATTCAATCAAAATGAGACACACACGCACACACACACACTCCAAAGACAATTTTATACATATGAACGAAAAAGAATAAAAAGAGCAATGCCGCTAAATTGGCCGCTGGCTTTTTATGTTTCCTGTGACGATTCCTTGTTTATTAAACTAGCAATTTCTACTTTTATTTCACAATTTAAATGATACCCACTCCACTGAACCACGAGATAGTCATGTCAGAAATGAATACATGAACTTTGCTGACCGCCGCAGCCCGAGAGAACGAGATTTATGTGCGCATGCGCAGCTTCGCAGCTCTCAGCTAAGCAGTTTGCTGTTTGCCGTGATCTGTTCGACTGCGCCGCCAATTGACGTTAATTTATGGCATTGGCATGCACTCGCAAGGCCTAACAAGCCCAAAATGCAAACAGCTCTCCTGCCCTGCATCTTGCCTTCACCGAATAAATACAAAAACAAAGGCCACAAAACGCTAAACTTATGAACTGCTTATGATTATTTATTTTTATAGAAATAATCAGAAAGGCAGTCAAATTTATGGGACCCAGCAAATGGCCGGGCCCAAACAGTTGTCTTACACACACGTATGCATAAACATAGTCGGTTAGCCTGGCCAAAAGTGAGGCTGCCACAATCTCTTGGCAAAACAGCAACCGTACCGCCAGCAACACCAACAAATGTTCGCTCTAAAGGACTCTTTGGTTTATCAGCAGCGTCTTAATGCGCTGACATGTTTAATTTTCGGGCGTGTTCGATAAGGAATTCGCTGCTGTCAGAGCACAGTTCTATATGCAGACGAGGGCTGTATTAAATATACTAAAAACGAATTAGTTTCAGAGAAATACATTACCTTAACTAGAAATAATGTACAAAAAACAAAAAAGGATAAGTGAAACATTGAGACAAATTTATCTTAAGTTACTTAACGTTAGCTCTTTGAATATTAAATTATTATTCAATAAAGTCTGTATACAGTCTACGTTTGCAAAAAAGTTTATTCACTTCCAAAAAATAAATCGATAAAAAGAGACTTTTACAAGTTTAAATTAATTAATAAGGTAGATTTAGAGAACCCCTTCTTTAATGGTTCCTGAACTCCTAATGTATATATGTTTTATGGAAAAATATACAGTTAAGGTAACTGTTGATACATTCTCAAAACAACAATGAGACCATCTTATTGCTTAAAATAAAATAACTAACCCTCGCTGTTAGTTTTACAGCACCTGTCCATACATTTTTTGTGATATCGACCACCCTGGACCACATTAATGGCAGGCGAATGCTGATAGCTACTTTAAATTAACTGTTTTTTATTGCCACAAACCTTAAGTTGAAATTATCAGCAATTTGGTTATCAAAGCTTCTACTTGAAAAGTCGCTGTTCCAATGCGACTTAAAGCGGCTCGTTAATTGAAAACGAATGGAGTTTAAAGTGTTTTCGATATGTGGGAGTTTCGAACAACCATACGGTGGCAAAGGCTATCAAGTGACGTTTTATGTGACAGCATTGCACAAACAGCAAACAGTTAACGAGGCCACTAAACATTGTCAATTAACTGCTTTGCGTAGAGCCACGAAGCTTCGGAGGTAGGTGAAGGGGGTAAGAGAAAGTAGAGTTGAGATTTTAATAATAATTTAATGCCTTTGCAAGCAACTAACATAGAAAACAACATTTGAAGAAAGTAAGCAACGAAATTAGTCAATTATGATTTTCACGCGTTTTTCGCGCGATTTGTCAGCGTTTTTTTGTCACTCGAAAAAGGCAGATGCGATTTGTTGTAGCTGTTGTTGTTGTTGCTTGCTTTTTCCGCTTATCTCAGATGCAACAACTGTCGATTTTTTCAATCTGGACAATAAAATTACATGCAAATCCAATTAAGTTGTTAACTCTTCGCTCGATGCCGCGACTTTTTCGGTTTTGTATTTTTATTTTGTTTCGTTTACAGTTTATTTCAATTTTTGTTTTGTTTATTTTACTTTCGCATTGTTGTCTTGTAGTGCATGTGCGTGTGTGTGTGTGTGCGGTGTTGCTTAAGCTCTTTAGGGTCAGTGTGGTGCACTCTTTGCGTTTTTAATGAGCAAGTGCTGTGGATTCGCCTCCATTGGGGTTTTGGCTGCCAACGTGTTGGCGTTTGGGGCTTTTGCTATTGACCAGCTGTGATTAAATCACAATCCCAGCCTTTGTTGTCATTGCTGTTGTTGGACTGTGGCCAATTACTCGTTTATTTACAATGTTGAAAAAAGCCAATGCGATTATTGTGCACACAGAGTTTTGCTTTAATTTAGTTCAGTTTTGCTTTGGTTTTATTTCGCTTGTAGGCTTTATCGCATATCTGCAAGCCGCTTATAATTGCCAATTTAAAGCCAACCCCAATAGCGGATATTTAAATCAATTGATCTCATGTAACCATAAGCCATAAAGTCAGCGATTAAATTGGTCTAATGGCACTAGCTGTAACAGATACAATCTATACATAAGCTGTAGCTGTCTCCGTAAATAAGTTTATCAATTCAATAGTTTAGTTTTAATGCGCTTTAAAGATCAAAATCTCAGATGAATAATTTTTCAAATTTTGGGCAAAAGTTTGGATTGTAATTGTTTTATAAGTATGTTTAACTTTTCAAAGTGTGTGTAGTTTAACTTAAACACTTTTGCAATGTTTAATATTTAATTTTAGCTATTGTAAATTATTCTTATTTGAATTTAAGTGACAAACTAAGCTTAAGTCATTTTTTATGGCCAACAATAGCGCTGCTGTATTTACTGGACACGCCCTTGCCATTAACAATCTACCTCCCCACAAAAGGAACATTAAACATATACATACGTCCATGTCTACTCACCCTGTGGCTGAAGTTTGTAATCCAATGGTGCAGCTACTCTATAATTGAATTCACATAACTAATGATCCATAAGCAAGTCGTTGTTGTTGGCAATTAGAAAAGCCTAACAGTCACACACGCACTCAAACACACAAACACACACACACATATGAAGATAGGTCGCATGGAATGCATTGCAGCAATTGCGTTAAATGCACGAATTTATGAGAATTTAAAGAGTGATTTTCACGCTTTAATTACCAAGAAATAACCGACTAATAATAGTTTTCCGACTCTTGACTCGACTCTCCAGCTCTCGGCCTAGAGAAAACACGTCCATGCATTCGCTCTACGCAGCCTAACCAGACCGATGCTTGAACGATAGCTTCTGCTTTAGCTTTGGTTTGGTTTGGTTATGGTATAGTCTTCCTGGCCGCGGGCGGAGTTGCGGCTTTGCTACCTTTCCCAAAAGTAGCCCGACAAATGCGAACGCGAAACTGCAACCGTGTAACTGCTGCTGTTGTTGTAATTGTTGTTGTTTCTGCTGCTGTTGCCGATGCCGTTCACAAATTTCGCATTTCGCATTTTGGCCCCGCGGCACTATTCGGCATTAATTTATTGCAGTTTTGTCGGCTTCGCACTGGTAGCGTTTTTAATATGCACTCGCTGTTAAGTAGTCGTAGTCGTTGTAGTAGTAGTAGTTAGATTACTGATCTTGTTGATCATTTACGTTGAGTTTACTTAGGTTTCTTTTCTTTGTTGTGTCTCTGTTCGTGTGTGTGGTTGCCGCACTGCATCCGTGCCTTAGTTCTGCACGCGTTGAGCTATGTTTTTACACTGGCCATGTTGTCGGCATTCGCGCAGTCGCTGCTGCAGTCGACGTCTCTGCGCAGAGCAACGAGTTTCGGGAAACGGGAATGGGAATGGGATTGCGAATGCGAATGCGAAAGGAGGATGTTAGCTGCTGCTGGTGCATTGGAAATGTGCAAGTTATTTTCTTTACTCGCCGCGCAAGTTTTTATTTTCAGCTTTAGTCGTTCTGTCAGGTTGAAATTGAACTTGGAATACGAGAAAAGTTGACGCGGCCGCAGCAGCTAGTAAGTAGAAGTGGGAGAAAGGGAACTTCAGTTTGTGGCGTTGCCATATGACAAAATGTGTGTATGGCATGTATTTATTTTAGTCGGCTATCAAGTTATTAAGCGAATCATATCCTTGGGCAAGCTAAGCACATTTTGACCTTAACAATGATAATAATATGCCTGGCTTAGACTCCTTCAATCTCGAACCTCTAACCGGTAATGCGCTAGTCAGCCTAGTTCCAGACTGGGACCTCAAAGACTTTATTGCCCTGACCACTTTGCAGCTATCTGATGAACGCTGTGCAGCTCAACGCATCATATTTCATATGCAATTTCAATCGCTCGCTGAGACTGGCTACAGACACTAATGGGCAGTTGAAGTTCGCATGCCTTCGAGAGCAAAATGCATCCATTAAAATTACAAGCCTTTTTATGGTATATAATTTAATTGATTTTCAAGCACCTTCCAAACAGTTTATGTTGACTCGATTTAAGTTTGCCACTGCACGCAGTAGCAGTTAAGCTATTAGATAAAATGATAGTGTTAATCATCAAACGGGCCAACTCTCAGCTAGTTCCTAGTTCCAGTTTAAGGCGTGGCTATAAATATGTACTAGCTGCAATTAAGCTCACACATCATCATCATCACTGCCTAGTACTATTTTATGATGTAAGTAATTAAGCCATAATCGTAAAATACCGTTGTTTTCTCATTTAAATTAACATACTAAAAGCCGTAGGCCGTCGCTAACAAACTGGAGCAAAAGCTCTCCAGTTCGACAACTAACGGGCCACAACCAACTGGCGAACCAGACGCCTTTGGCCATCCATCGATCCATGCATCCGTCTATGTGTCCTCGTCACTGATCTTGGCGACAACAACAACAACAACACCTGTCTTGCTAGCTATCGCTTTTGCGAACTGTGAGTTTGAAAAATGCAACACCAATCATTCAACCTGGTTGTTGGCCAAATAAAATTATGGTCAACAAGTTGGCTACTTCAACACATTTTTATTTTTCGTTTAAGTTTTTTTTTTTGCCCGCGCCCAGTGTCCCCAAGTCTCAAGTTCAGTTACCTTTAGCAACAATTAGCATAAATGTTCGGACACACCCATAACATTTAATAAACATAAGAAGCCCACAAAAAACATACCACATACTACGCCTCCCTACTGCTCCTTGTGCTTCCCAATTTAAATTGCTTTCTAATTTTACTAGTTGCATCTTGCCTGTTGCACAATGTTTGGCCATTTATGGCCCGTTGCTCATTAGGCTGATATTCCACTTGGCCAGCAATTTTAATGGCCAATGTCTGTGTACTTTTATTGGCGGTGGCAATGGCGACTTCTTTGGTGGCATAGCTGCCAATTTGCAGGTGCAACAGGTAGCTGAGCTAAAACGCGCTATTACAAATTGCAGACGGCTACCAATTTGGCCTTTTAACCACTTCCGTCTACGGATGAGGCAATGGTTTTTTTTTTTTTTTTTGCTTACACACAACTTGTTTTCTAACGTTTTATTCCAAATCCAAAGGACAAACATTTTTAAGTTTTTTTGCTATTGGAAATTGTGTTAACATTAATTTCAATGTCGATTTTAGAGAGACTAATGAAATCTGTTTATTTTAAACTCTGCATGAAATATATATCCGACAACATAAAGGATATAAATATCCTGAAAATATATCTAAACGAAATTCAGGTCATCTGTACTTAAAACTTAGCTTAACGGTGTCAGAAGTTGCATAAGGTCGGAAATTCTCAAGCTGTGTATACAACATACAATACAAGACCTCTTTTTTTTTTGTTTATCCCGAAATTCATAATATTTTCGTTTTTTTATGCTTAAATCGTGTTAGATATTCGTGTAAGACGAGCTTTATTTTGAATTCTTCTGTACTTTTCCTTAGTTCCTTACTTCCTGACCCATTAAATAGTGTTTTGCCCTAATTATGAAGGTACTTGATTTTTGAATTCCTGAAAAATTTTAAGATTGTATAAAAACACTTATAACAATACAAGTTTTCTTCTCTTTTGAGGTTAATATTAATGAAAAAATAAATAATAAATAAATAAAATAAACTTCAAGATAATTTTTTTTTTTTTCAAACATATTAACAAATATAAGCGTAAAAATGCAAAATAATCTAAGTCAAATCAGGTTAGTTGAACATTAACACTTACTCCAGCCGAAATGTTTTTGGAACTGGCTCAACAACTAAGAAACTCGCCGCATTAAGGAGAGATCGCTGGTTCGTTCTAATCCCGTTTGTTCTTATTTCGTACATTTTCAAATGAAGCCTGATTGGTAGGTTTCAAGAAAACTATACCAACGATATGTAAATATTTTATAATTAACGGGGACACAAATATGTCATCAGTGGCGTAGCGTGACTTGGCGGGGCCCCGTATAAAAATATGTTTGGGGGCCCTTAGGAAGGGTAAAAAATTCTCACAAAGATAAAAAAACAGTTTGCATAAAATTAAAATAAATAATTATTCATCATAATTTCTGTCTATATTTCAAATTTTTTACAAAAAATTCAAATTAAATATACTCTTTCTTCATTTTTATCTACTAGTTCTCTGATAAAATGATACCTTATGTCTATATGTTTGCTTCTTGCGTGGTACATGTGGTTTTTCGCTAAGTGCTGTGCGCTTAAGTTATCGCCATAGATACACAATGGCATATCGCTCGGAAAACAGCCAATCTCCTTGATGAGCCGTCTCAGATACACAGCCTCTTTAGAAGCTGCCGCCAGCGCCATGTATTCCGCCTCGGTGCTACTAAGTGCCACAGTAGCTTGTTTGTGCGACTCCCAAGAAAATACCGCACCACCCAGAAAGAACATGTATCCAGTGAACGACTTTCTGTCTGGTATGTTGCCTCCCCAGTCTGCATCAGTGTATCCTACTATAGGAGCACCAGATTTTATGTACCGCAGCTTCCGCTCCTTTGTACCAGCCAAATATCGCAGGATGTGCTTTGCCCCTGTGTCGTGCTCGACCGTTGGCTTCTTGTTCATCTGCGATAATTTGCACACGGAATGCAAAATGTCAGGCCGTGTAGAAACGGCCAAATACATCAAACTGCCTATGAGAGCTTGATATTTCGATGCATCGACCAGCTTTGAGTCTTCCGAAGGTTTTATCTGGTACCCCGCATCAAGTGGCGTTGCAGCTGTCCTGCAGTTCTTCATATCGTACTGTTGCAGCAGTGTCTCGATATATTTTGTTTGACTCACAAACAAATCTCCAGTTTCTTCGGTACGCTCAACCTCAAAACCAAGAAAGCTTCTTACTTTCCCGTTGTCGACTGACTTGAACTGCTCTCCAATGTATCGCTTTATTGCATACATATCATCTTTGCTCTTGCTTGCTATAAGAATGTCATCTACGTATACTGCAACGAGATTTATACGATTATTAATGTACATAACATACAAGCAGGGCTCGCTGCTGCATGGAACAAATCCATAGCTTTGCAGAACACCATCTAACAAAGCATTCCATTCTCTTCCAGATTGCTTCAAACCGTAAATGGCCCTTTTTAGTTTAGCCACACGATTTGGATACCTCTCACTGACGAACATCTCAGGCTGCTTCATGTAGACTTCGTCACTCAGGGCGCCATTCAAATATGCTGTGCACACATCCATTTGGTGCAAATGCAATTCGAGTTCCGCTGCCAGTGCCATTACCATACGAATCGTTGCATATCGTACTACTGGCGAATATGTTTCTTCATAGTTTATGCCGTACTGCTGACTACAACCTTTTGCAACCAATCGGGCCTTAAACCGGTAAGCACTGCCATCAGGCACCGTCTTCACGTTGTATACCCATTTACATCCGATAGCTTTCTTGTCAGGAGGGAGGTCAACCAATGACCAAGTTTTGTGTGCCATCAGCGAGTCATACTCTAGCTGCATGGCTGCCCTCCATTCATCTGAAAAATCACCACTCATTGCCATTTTTAGGTTATCGGGAATTACAACCTCTTCTTTTGCCTGCATGACGTTTAATCTATTTTTCTGCTTCTTCATCATCGCTCTCGGCAGAGAGGCTATCCTGTTGATCCACATCGCTAGTAGCATCTTCATAGTCTGATATCGGTGATATCGGTTGTGCCTCCTCAGCACCCTGTGAAATGTTCTCATGCATTTCCAGATCTATATCTTTACCGCTGCCTTGACTAACGTTTCTCTGAGCCACACTAGAAAAATCTGTGATACTGTCTTGCCCCATCAACACATTCTCATCGAAGCGAACATCTCGTTTTATGACGACCTTATTAAGCTCCGGATCATATAGCCTGTAACCTTTAGTTTCCGTGCTATACCCGACGAATATAAATTCTTTGCCCTTTGCAACAAATTTGCGCCTCTGCGTCTTATCCAGACCTATAGCAAGACACCCAAATGTCTTGAAATATTTAACAATAGGTTTTCTCTTGAACCACATCTCATACGGAGTAGTATCCTCAAGCGCTCTTGTAGGCATGCGATTTTTGATATATGCTGCACTCGAGCATGCTTCCGCCCAAAACGCTCCTCGAGACCCGAATGAACCAACATCGCTCGTGCCATCTCGACTATGGTACGATTATAGCGCTCTGCAACGCCATTCTGTTGCGGCGTATGAGCCACCGTAAACTGCCGCGCTATACCCTGTTTACGGAGATATGTATCGAACACATTGTTTTTATACTCGCCGCCGTTGTCGCTTCTCAATGTTTTTACTTTAAGCCCCGTTTGCTTTTCGACTAACGACTGGTATGTTTTAAAATGTTCGTATACCTCACTCTTGTTTTTCATAAACATAACCACTGCGTATCTGGATCTATCGTCTATGAATGTCACAAATATCGCGATCCACCGATTGAGTCAACATTAAACGGCCCGCACACGTCTGAATGGATTGTTTCTAATAATTGTTCCGCACGGTAACCTGCCTCTGCAAAAGGCTTTGAGCAAATTTTGCTTTTCATACATGGCACACACGTAACGTTTACCGCCGGACTTAGTTTTTCAATGCCATTAACTATACCATTTGTTGACATTTTACATAGGCTTTGTATATTAATGTGGCCTAGACGATTATGCCACTTTACTATGTTTTCGACACACGAAACATAAACTGATTCATATTTATTTGTGAACATATATAACCCGTTTTCTTTATTTGCAACTGCGATAGTTTCGTTTGTGTCCGATATTTTTACTATTGCACATATTTCATCAAAATTAATCTTTAAACCATTTTCTGTGCCCTTTGCAACTGAGAAAAAATTGATTTGCAACTCAGGTACGTACAAAACATCCTTTAACTTAAATTTTGATTTATTTGTTTTTATGCGCACTGTTCCAATACCTATCGCCTCAAGTGATTTATTGCCCGCCACTAACACTTTTTGTTGTGACTCACGATAGTCGATAAATAGTTCTCGATTGTTACACATATGCGAGGTGGCACCACTGTCCACACACCAATCGTTACGACTCAAAATGTTTTCGCTCGAAAAAAAACGCGACGCTCGGCGACACACACACAAACGATCGTTCACTTTGTTTCTTTTCTGGTTTTTGCTTGTCTTTTTCGCTTTCTATGCCTTTAACCTTCCGCTGACGACATACTGCGGCGAAATGACCACGCTTACCGCACTCGAAACATTTACCGTTGCTTCTTTTCTGTTCTTTCGCTATATATGCTTGCTGTACACTTTTTTCGTTTCTGCTTTGATTTTTACGTTCTGCTTCTTCTAGAAGTTTATTACGCAGCACATCAAATCTGGGCAATTCATCTCTGATCTCCATTGCCACTACAAAATGTTCATATGATCTTGGCAAACTGGACAACAATATTATTACGGTAATCTCTTCACCTAGAGTTATGCCCACTTCACTTAATTTGCCGATCACGCTTTCAAATTCGTTTATGTATTCTATTACACTCTTATCTTCAGATAATGATAGACTTAATAGAGCTTTATACAGCGACACTTTCCGAGCCGGCCCTTTTGGCTCGTGCACCTCCTTTAATTTTTGCCATGCTTCCCCTGCGGTGTTACAGTTTTTAATGTAATTTAACTGTGTTGGTTTCACTGACAACGTTATTGTAGCTTCCGTGCCTTTTTATCGGCAAACTGATTTACTAAATCATTTATAGCTTTGGATGACTTAAGTTTTTCTAAAGTTTCTGCCTCTATGGACAATAGTGACAGGTCTGACAGGCGTTCCTGTCCTGTTCTGAGGTAATTTTTAACTAGTTTTAATTTTGAAAAACTTCTTTCGGCAGTTGCAGTTGTAAGTGGAAGGGTCAAGAATAAAAAGCATGCTGTTATTACCTCCGGAAAACTGGATGCAAGACTATTGAATTTTATTAGCAATAATTCAATAAGTTCCTTAATTGTATGAATATTTTGAATTTCTAAGTTTAAGCATGATCTTAGAGCCTTTAATTGTTCATAAAGATTCACTGAGATGTCTTTACTGTATTTATCCGACAGTTTTCCGAAAGCGTTAAATATTTCTTCGTTAGAAGAAGACAGGAGTTTCTCCGGTTGTAAGATTTCACACATACTACTCAGTTCGCAAGGGCTCTGAAATCTGTTTGTTTGAGAAACTAATATATCTAAACAGCAATAGTAGACATTGACTTTGAAATAGAATTCCGGGTTCGAAATTCTCTCATCTTGTGATAATTCATCAAAAAAACGCTTCGTTATCTTTCGCCTTTTGTTTTTAAAAACAGTTGTTACACTCCACTCTTTTGCTAAATCTTTGGACTCATTTAGCAAACTATTGAATGAATTTTGATTTCTTAATTCGAACAGTCTATTCAAAAGATTACTTAATAAAGTACTAGTTTTCTGTAAATCATTATTTTTATGCTGTAGAGCTTTAGAAACAGGATTAATGATTTCAAATAATGAAGAAAAATATATGACGAGCACTAAGAAATCATAACTCTCTCAATTGCTAATTATATTTTTACATTCATCACGTTCATCTTTTTTTTCGAAATTAAATTTAGTTGTTACAAAGTTTTCATAGCTAATAAATAATTTTTCTTTACCGCTAATAAACCGTCGTTCCTTGAAGACCATATGGTAGGACACACCTTTTTAAGGGTAATTAAATATTTTTCAAATGAATCATTACTTAACATTGCCCAGCGTTGTACGAGTATACTATTGGCAAAAAAAGTATATATTTTTTCTAAATTATCGAAAAAAGTCGACACTTCACGAACATGTTTCGAAGCATGCTGTGTGCGCAGCACAATGAACATAATCGGCATTCGGAGCATGCTTTTTTATTAGGGTTTGTAATCCTCCATAAACACCCGACATAACATTTGCTCCATCGTAACCTTGTCCTCTACATTTAGACAAATCAATTCCATATTCCTTAAACTTATTTAAAACTTCAGTTTTAAGGCCTTCAGCTCTGCAATCGGATACTGCGGTAAACCCCAAAAATGACTCACAGGTTTTAAATTCTTTAGGCACATTATCATCATTTTCTGTTATCGAGATGTATCGAAAAACTACAGAAAGTTGGTCAATTTTTTACAAATCTTGTGTTGTGTCTAGACTTATTGTCAGAAATGGAGCTTTTTTAATTTCTGAGATAATATTGTTCCTAACTGCGGTACCAAGCAAATTAATAATTTCATTTTGAATCGTAGGGCTTAAATAATTAATATTGCCTTTTGGTTTTAGAAAAAGTTATTTTAAAGTTGCATCATAATTAGATAGCAAACGTAAAATTGCCATAAAATTTCCAGAATCAGAATCATGGACTCTTAAAGGTAGATTACAAGATGCTAAAGTAATTATAACATTAATTATACGATGCAATACATCTCTCCAGAACGTAGTTTTAATATTGATTTCACTTTGCAATAGAGTATCGATGGTATTTCCTTGCATCCAATTATTATAAGATAGGGATGCATTAATATGCTGCTGTGACTTTTCATGGTCAAGTACATTTTGCGTAAAATTGCTTCTAATGGAAACACCGTTAACCCATGCAGAAGAGTATCTGCTAATAACCAACAGAAGTGGCAATATGGTTTGTTTAAAACATTAGAATAACATAACCATGGTCTTGGAATTTTTATGCCTGCTTATTGGTATATGAATAATAAAAGACCGAAAAAGTTCGGTTACTTTCTGAATTTTTTGGAAACGGTCCTTGGGGTTTAAATGGACCCAATTTAAAAATTATTTTTCGTTCGCATTCAGTTGGACTGTCACCAAAATTTAATTGCTCTTTTTGACTTTCGTCAGTTCTGAAAAAAAAAAATGTTATGTTCTTAATTATTTTTGCTAACGCAAGTTGGGGGCCCCCGTGGCGCGGGGGCCCCGTATAATTGATACAGCTGATACAGCGGTAGCTACGCCCCTGTATGTCATACTTGGGTCAAGTACAAATACATATAACTGGATCAAGAATCAAAAAACTCATCTCCCAACTTTTATGAAATCACTTTTGTAACTGTCGCTACATGTTAGTGAAATTCTATTTTCGGTATCCTGACATATTAGATCATTTGGTCGTCTGGACTGTCGTTCTGTTTTGTTGTCTGTCTTTTTTATGGATTTAATCAATTTGGTTCGCTTACTCTAGAATTATGTTGTCCACAAATCTTTCTGGATAGCATTTTTTTTCAATAATTTTTCTTTTAGTTTATGTGTGTATGTTGCTTGTGTTGCTTAGCGCATAGCGTGTACACTTTTCGGACCATATATTTCGCAATATTTATTTTCCTTTCTGTCAAATCGGATCGTCTTCGTGTACCATTTGAATCCTATTTTCTCATTCTCTCTGGTCAGTTAAGTGTCAAGATAAGCCGTTTTGTTGTTCAGTTCTGTTTCCTTTGTGAACAGTGATTGTTGCGTATTTTGTCCTTTTTATTTTTCATTTTATGACGTTCACGTACTTGAATATATGTTTAATTTGCATATTATTATTTATTCAGTATTATTGCAGTGTCTAATTTCTTGCCCAGTACTTTGTTCTCTATGCTGGGGAGTTTAAATTATATGAAAAAAATAATAACCTATTCACATTAAATACTTCTTTTAAAACAAAATTTAAAAAAATGTCCGCGGACTGACTTGAATCAAGAATTTCTTACTCACTTTAAGTATTTCTGGAGCTGTACTTTATTCAAGTGCACTCAGTACATGATGCAAGATTTATTTTAAGATTACTTGATCTTCAGAACAATTTATGCTTGCAATTTTAGCCCCTTTCGATATAGAATTAATAATAAATAAATACTGTAATAAATTAATAAATAAATAATTAAGTAATTTTTGGTTTATATACTATTATGATCAATAATTACTGCTTTATTGTATGGTCTGGTAAATGGGTACGTTCAACCAAACAATGGATTTCTTTGTGGCCCATTTAAATATATAGATAAGAAAAAAGCTTAAAATTACTATAGATAAAACTAATTAGTTCTTGATTAAATTCGTCATTTTAACCAAAAACAAATGATTAAATAAGATTCAACTGCCACTTTATGAATTTGTACTTCTCATCAAAAGCTTGGAATTGTTTTTAAACTTAAACTTTTTTATTGTTTTTCAGTCGAGAGGATACTTTATTATTTGAAAGTAGATAAAATATGTATTAATTTAAAATTAGTTACAAAGTTAAGCCATGTTGTTTTAAGAATAGCACAATACGCTTTAAGACTCTTTACAAGTGATTGAAGTAAATAAATTAATAGCGAACAAAAGTTGTTTAAAGCTACTAAAACTTTAAGTAGAAACATGTTACTATAACTTTAAATTGGACTTTAATTACTTCAAACACTCTATCTTTTAGCAGATACTAATACAAAAAAAAAAAAACTTGTAGGGAATTTCACTTAGCGAATATTACACCTCTCCCAATTTTCTCGTGATTTTTATTTTCTCAGCTCACCTGCAGCTGGAGCACCTGAAATGTGCCTCCGAATGTTGAACGTGAGAGAGCAGCGCATTCGTCACGTTTTTTTAATGTTTTTTGTTGCTGACGCGGAACTTAAGAACGTGGCCTGGGAAACGAGGTGCCGATGAGGATGGTAATGGCAACGGAAAAAGGGGGTTAGGAGGGGTGACAAGAAGGTTGGCAAGGTATTTTCATTTCTTTTATCGCACATTAAATTTACAAAAATAGTTTTAACACCTTTTAAGCTTACAAGCATGTGTTGGTCTGCTTTTCAGGCCTCGTTGATTTATCCTTTGCCCTGGCGTACATGATCTTTGTTGCTAGACATGTGCTGACCACGGCCAACAACAACAACAACAGCAACAAGGGACAACCGACAACAACAACAACGATGATGACGACAACGACGACGTCGACATGATTCGTACATAATCCAGCCATTATTTCTTCTCTGTCCTGGTGCCGTTCTTGGTTTTCAGTCCCATTCTTTTGGCCGAGTCTCCCTGTGGTTGCGGCTGTCGACTTATCGCAAAAATTGCGTCAAGATGTTTTTATGCAGCAAAGTTGGCGTCTCGCTTAGTAGCGGCTATAAAAATGAAAGCAACTTTGGACGCAGAGAGTTACGCTCGCCGCGAACATCCTTTTTAATTTAAAACATTATCGTAAATTCTCTGGCAATTATGCGCGATGTTCAAACGTTGCACCTCCAGGCTCCCATCTCTTTTCTTATGGCCAAATATTATCCGCATCGCATTCACATTTCGCATTGTCCACAGTCAAAACACATGTCGCCAGTTTTGTGCTGCTGCTTCTGCTGCAGTTCCCTCTTTGCAGTTGCAATGCTAATGCTAATGAATTGCTGTTGCGACCCAACTTTGACTCCTCTCTTTCTGTCGTGCTGCAAGCAGATTAGCGCATATTCACTCTCAACTTACCACCTGAAGGCGCAGCGCTGCGGCCAGTTCGTTATTCCTTGGCCATTTTGACCAACTAGACAGCGCGTATCTTATCGCCTTGGCAACAACGTCGACACGTCGTTTGCTCAAGAGATATCACCATTTCAGCTTCGTGCGTGCATTGTTGTTATAAGTCAAGCCCAAGCCTTTGGGCATAAGTTGACAGCTGCTTTGGTTATAATCGTACCACATAGTCAGACATATAAAACCACATGCTCTTACACACATACTAATATGTGTGTTTATGTTTGATACGATTCTACATGGATTTGTGTAGAATTACACACTGACAGGCGTAACAATTTACAGCTTCAAAACATAAATGACGGCAATTTGGAATTGTAAAGAAAGCGCCCACTAGCAGAAAAGTAAAACAACGTCAGGGCATTAATGTGGGACTGGTTCCTATCATTGTAAGCGAGGAGACGATAACTTTGGAACATTGAGGCGAAGCTCAGCAGTTCTGATCGAGAGTCCGGGGTGAAAGGGCAGCTTGCGCAGAAGCTCAAAGCGAAGTTGCGAAACGAAGCTCGCACAAACGAAGAATATATAATTAACACGAGCTAATTATTAAGTATTAATTTCAAACTCTAAACTATTTTTAAGAAAACTATAAATAAATCTAAATATATAACTAAATACTAAATTAATAGTGTTGATATTTTGTTTAAACTCTGTAAATACTCATCCAAAAAAGAACCTTTTCTTTGTTATAGCTGGTAATGCATGCCTCTTTGGAAATTGTTCGCCCTGATTCACGTAACAGGGCAGTCATACAGAATTCAAAATTAAATTCAAAAGTTAAGTCGGTTTAAATTAGGTGTGGTCTATTTATTAGAATATTATATAGAGGTGAATAAATAATAAATAGTTAAATACAAATTATTTTGTACTTATATTTGTAATACTATTTAAACACGCATATGTGCACAATACAATTTATTAAAACTGTTCAAAGTTCCCCTCTTAGATTTTTACTCGTGAAAAGTTTCAAGTCTCCTAGTTAAAATATAGGGCTAGCAAAAGCAACAAAGCAATTAAAACTACATTTGTCTGAGTTAAACAAAAGTTCTCAACATCTTGTTCACTGCCGACATCCTTACTTATATAACAACATGAAGACGCACATTCATTTCGTTTCCAATAATCTAAATGCTGCATTGTCTGCATATTTTACGAACTGCAAAGTAGACAAGTTTTGTTTTAAAACTGTCAACGCGAATCTGCTCGCAACGCCTACGAACCAAATTCTTCCAGCAAACCAACCAAAAATAAAGAACAAAAAAAGGGGCGAAAAGAAAAAATAAAAGTAAGGAGCAGGCACAAATCCTGCGTTGAAAAAATCCTAATAAAATAAATTGTTTCAATGCACGAAAAGTAATCCGCTTTGCCAACGCTCATTCCTTGTGGTTTAAGATTTATGCACTGCAAAGTCGCTTTCCATTGCGATTTCTTCTTTTCTTAGCTTAGCCGTTTCCATTGGCGTTGGCGGCAAAAGTGAAAGGAGTGGCCATAAATTAGCTGCGCGGAATGTCCTTCTGCCGCAGCAGCTGCCACTGTTATCCTGCCAGTGGCACTTAAACACAGTTAATCTCCGCATTGCTGGCTGGAGACAAAAGTTTGGCAATTTCGTTTGAAATTTTTTTCAGTTGCGCTACCTTTGAGCAGTTTTCAATTAAAGTGTTGAAATTTTAAAGTCACCATTGATGCAAAGAGGCAAAACACATAACAAATTAGCTTCCTAATGCGCTGAGACATAAATCTTGACATGCTTTTGGCACGCACTCGAGCCAACAGTGCTCCACCTTATCACTCCCATCCCTCACACACCATAACACAATCCTAAACAGTGAACACGAGGCTGTCCCTCACCCCCTCGAATGTCTTGTACACGTGTTAATGCTAACATGAAAGCAAAGCGGTGGCATTAGGGCTTCATTACAAGGAGTTTCTGTTGCTGTGTTGCTGTGATGTGCGCCTTTGTGATGCTGCTGTTGTTTTTGCTGTATGTGTAATCTAAGCCATTATTAAAATGAACTGTTAATACAACGACAGCGCAACGCTTGATTGAATTGCAAAACATTCATTCGATTTTAGCAAAACTTATATGCAGCAAAACCAAGTAAGGAAGCGTCAACTACCTAAATTAAGCCAAAAATTAGTTGACTCACTTAAAAAATCATGAGGGCATCGCATAACTATGACTGTGGAGAATACGCGCATAGGAATTTCTTAAATTTACATAGTTTAACTTTAGATCAATTCCCTTTTCCCAACGCCAACTGACAATGACCAAAAATGTAAGCCAACAATGAATTGGAAAATAAATTTTTAAAAAGTTTGACACTTAGTACTTATCAAGAATAGCTTGTAAATATTTAAAAGGCATTTCATATTTTGTGTTTGCCCTTACATAAATCCCTCAAGCAGCTGTTATAAATAATAAAAGAACGTATATTTGAATGCCCATTTATTTTCGATGCGGCTTTAGGTCATTAAACTGTAATAAAAAGCAACAAAATCAGAATAAAAATCACTGCTTGCTTCTAGGCGCACACATATATTATGATACTAGCGTATAGAGAGCACATATAAAACCCTCTGCTGCCATAATACTCCAAGTTGGCTATTAAGGCACCATTCTTGAGTCCATTCCAGTGCGTATTATTAGCATAATAAAAATACAAGCACACATTGCACACTCTCTGGCCATGATGATGAGGGCTAAGCCAGCGGTGATTTGAGTTTGGGGGTCTGGGGACTTTGCTGGACAGCAGCAAGAGCACTGCGTGGACAATATAATTTTATGGGCACACTTTTATTGTGGCAAAGTGTCTTGAGCTCTGGCTCACAGGCCACATCATCATCATCATATCCAAGGGGAAGGCGCTGAAGCCCAGTACCCGTAAAATTTAAATGTTATGGGCTGTGATACACACACACATACACACAGGAAAACCCATAAATGATGTAACAAAATTTCTGCATATTTTTGTGCTTTTATTATTTGAATTGCTAAAATTGCTATTACAATATCATGTGCACATGGCGTTGACTTTGAAATGCGGCCGCCGTTTTATTAAATGCTCTCACCGGCTTTAATCGCAAATTGTGCTTATATGCTTATTGGTCAGTCGCAGCTGATTATGCAGGTAAAGCTGACAGCACCTGCCAAATGCCGGCCGCATAATACTTGACTGTATGCGAAGCTAAACCTACCTAGTAATTCTAACTAGAGATGGGCGTGTATGTAATACGAATACCATACAATCAATTGGCTTTAATAATTTATTTAACAAACTTAATTTCCAAAAATTACAGAGATTGGGCTAAAGAAATATTTAAACAAAGGCTTAATTTAAAATGGTCAGACAGACATCAATGCAAAAAACAATAGTTTAGTTAGGTAAATTCGCATAAACTACTGCTTTACACAGTAATATTTAAAACATAAGAATAAAACATGTTCGTGTAACGCACTCACCTCTATTGTGGATATGTCCTGTGCACGGTTTAATTAAATATTCCATTTGCCTAAACCAAAACCCAAAACGCGCAGTTAGTTCGTACAGTTGTTCAGCTGAAAAGTACTGTTGTGGGTGTGTAGAGTGCATAATTTTGCACGGGCGGTGGTCAAATTGGTAGCACTGATACCCGGTCCCAATGTTCAGCAGTATCCTGCATGTTTGCATTAAGGATTATGTGTGACTGCTCACGGCCGCATTTGCGGACGCACAATAAAGACTGGTGGGTTTGGTGAATTGTGGAGTAAGCCTGTGTTGCCCCGTTCGAAAATATGCACTGAGAAAACAATTTCGTTCTGTTTAACCGTTAAAATCAAGAACATCCGTTGACAATAGTCTGCCAAAACCCGATTTGCCGAATTAAAAATAGATTTTCTTATACATCAAACGCTCGATAACATGACCTAATTAAAACCAAGGCAGTTCACGTTGACGAAAGTGTTCTCGTTTTCGAATGCCAAAATAATATAAAATGCATACAAATTCACTCATTTTAATTATATATTGTATATTTAAAGAAATTTAAGAAAACTTTTAATTAACATAATACTTTCAGCACATCTTTCAAATCATTTCAATCGATGCCTTCTTGGCTAGCCCACTCTACCGCTTTGTTGAAAATTTCAACTGCTTCAATTGATTTAATTTGCGCTGGAGCCTCTGATATGAAGTCATCGTCGTCGGATTCGTCCTCCTGTTCAATATCATTATCCGCAATGTCAACGTCAATACCATCGTTTTAGAATAGTTGTACACATTGTAGAAAAGTGAAAATTTGCGCGATTCTTTCGCCTGCAGTTGACTTATGTGAATTTTGTGCAGAGAAAAAATGAAAAAATAATTTGAGCTCAATGTAAACATTGAAAAGTTTATTGTTCATGTTATAGAGCTCTCTCGCCTTGTTCACGTTTTAGAATAGTAAATGCACAAAATATGTTGTTCACGATTTGATGAGTTCACGTTTTCGACGTATCACTTTATCGAGCGTTTGCTGTATTAGGAACGGGTATAATATGATAACATTTCACTTACTGCATGCATTTGGACAGTTATTATATTTTTAAATTTAATTTTGAATAACATAAATAGAACAAATTTCGTTAAGAACCAAATTAAGAACCATAGTTCTTATAATTGACCAATATGAATATGAATATGAACAGGAACAAAAACTAAATTAAGAAAATATTTGCTCACCGCTGTTCGTATATTTTTTCTCAGTGTGAAAGGAGCAAGAGAGAGAGAGAGAGCCATTTTCGCATTGTGCTGTGCAGGGCAGCAGGTGCTGTGTGGTCAGACAACTTTAAGGCTTTAAAGTACCTGACAATGCTTTTTTGCATACTTTTCTATCATATTGAATTTCAATTAGCCGTGGAGTAACATTAAGTACATTGTTTTAAATGCATTTAAATGCATTGTGACCAGTAATGAACCACAAACATTTCACAACTGAATAAATAATTTGCACATTAGTTACGTGTATTTATTGTAAGCCCTTAATTGCGTAAACGTCACGCCGATTTTTTATTTTCTTTTTTTTTAAGCTTAAACCAGCTTACGGCCTAAAGTGGCAAACAGGCAAACACTAAATAATTATATTTGTGACCAGCCAATTTATTAAATAAAATCAAAGATCCTATAACTTGATTTACAATTACTTGTTGCTTTATTAATATTTGTTAATGTTGAAATAGTCAGATTTAATTGATTTATGTACAAAGAAGAAGTGCTTTGATTAAATTTATATTCGAAGCAAAATTAAGCCTATGATTTTTTAAATCAAAATAAATCTTTTTTATTTCCTTGCACGTTCGGACAGTAAATCATTTTAGGCTCGAATTCACACGATTTTCAAGTGCATTGCATTAGACTAATTTGTGCCGTCCAGTGTACCCGAAACCATAATTAATGGAATCAAAGTCCTATTGTGTTACAAATCATTAAAATTCAATAGAGTCAAACATAAATTTCGGCACGTTTAATTTGAAAACTGCGCGCTATGCGACATAATTCACTTTACGCAACAATTTTTAATGAAAATGTCAAAGAAGAATAAACCGAAATGGGAAAAAACGAAAAAGTTTTCTTTTTCTGCCGACAAACAATGCCATCATGCAAATAGCTACAGCAACTTCAGGAGCTGATGATGATAATGACGACTGGTTTGAACCAACGGAAGCGGAAGTAATGCCAAATAAGTGAACGGCACACGGCAAAAGGGCAACGTGGAAAAAAGAGATGGAGAAGGAGAAGTAGGCGAAGGAGGAGCAGCAACAACAAAGCAAAAAACGAGTGAATAGGGCGCCAACGTATAATAATAATAATAATGCTATCATCAATGCCAAACAAGCAACGGAAAACGGCAACTCAATCCAAAGTATCGACAATGGTTAGTGGCGGGTGGGCAGGGGATAGAAGGGAATGGGAGCTAGCAACAAATGATGGAAGATGCTCTAAATTAACAAGCAAATGCAAATAAGCCAAAGCGATGCTGGGGCAAAAAACGGGAAATAAATTAGATAAAGGCAAAAGGCAACAACGCTGAACAACGCAAAGGACTCAGGACACAGGACAACGCCGCCTGCCGTGCAGCACGCGCTGGGATTATAGCATACAACAGGACAAAGCTACTGCAACAACAATAGCTAACCAACAAAATAAAAAGACAACGCGCCCTGAGGCCAAATAGAAATACATATACTCGTATTTCTTTTTGTATTGAAGCAGAAGATTTTGCTGGTTCGTTAAGTATACAATAGGAGGTAGGGGCATGGGCATGGGATAGCAGGCCAAAAGTCAATAAGTTAAGTGGGCATGGTCACGTTAAATGGCTGCCAGCCTGTGTGACCGGCATGACAAAAGGCAGCTCGCCCCAAAACCAAAAACCAAGAATCATCCAAACTTGCAAGACTTATAAATATGATTAAAACATATTTCGAGGCGACTTGATAAATGTGCAAAGTTTGTCGCTAGCTTTTGTTGTCTTAAAGCTCAGCAGGCAGGCAGACAGATGCCGATATAAATCCAATTTAGTAGCTACCATAAAAGTAGCAGCAATCTAGCGTTCAGGTCTATGCAACTATTTGCATGATAAAATCTTTCATCAAGCGCGAAAAACAATCTCAGTTCCTTTTTCTCTCTTCTACTCACAATTGCTGCATAATTCGAAGATTGCAGCGAGAAGCGTTGGCTTTGGCCTTTGTGTGGTAAACACCTAAAGTAGTAAACTGGGATTTAAGCACACTCACACACAGACACAATCACTCACCAACACACATACACACCTACGTGTCTATAAAAATTTTACGTTGCTGGCATCGGCAAGGACAAAAACTTTTGCCTGGGTCTGTCGAAGGGCAAAAGGCGAAAGTTGTTGGTTGGAGGAAAAACGTTATATCGTTACACAGGATATGCCTTTTATTGCTATGCGAGCATGGGAAATTGTGATGCCTGAATACATACATAAATTCTTGGCTGTAGTCTGCTGCTGCTGCTGCTTGAAGTAAAAACCCAATAGGGACATTACGACTACATTCTCCTGCAGAATCTATAGAATATGTAAAATACTTTTCAAAAAGATTAAAATTTTTACAGTTTTAAAACGACACACAAACGCAGGATGCAAGGGAAGGAGCACCGTCAGAGGACACACACATGCTTGGGTTGCCAGCACAACTTGCACAAGAAGAAGACAAAGTCTCAGAGCAAACAACGACATTTAAAAGTTACGCAAAAGCGGGCAATGCAAAGTAACTCTGTTTGGGTCCATGTTTGCAGTGTATGTAATTGTTTTCCGACAAAGTTTCATAAGCAGCTGTGTTTATAGCAAAACTCTGGCATTTACTAAAGAATTTTTTTAATTTTTTTTTTTTGCTCTGTTAAGCGACGTAAAAATCTGATTATATATGTATTGCATTTCTTTCAATACTTTGCAAACTAACGTTATATGCTTATTCCACCAGCGTCTTTTTATACAATATTTATTGTTTATTTCGGCTGTTAAAACATGATTATATGTTCAGAGCTTATTATTGTGCACAAAGAATATGTTAGGTATTTGACAAATTTTAAATTTTCGTTCCTTAAATTTGGCATATTTTCTTTCCTTTCTAAATCTTATTAGTTTTCCGTTGACATTTTTTCCGTTTTCCATTCCCTTGGTAATTTTTGTTTGTAAGCCGGCGCTATCTTAAATCATTCTTACCCTACTAAGCTCGTTGGTCACGCTCTTCCAGCATGGTATAGCCAATAACTCAGTGAAGCGTTGTCCTGACTGCACTTTAAAGCCGCTTAGGTTCATGAATTCCACCAAAGTCCACTTCCGGCAAGAGTGTTCGCTTAATAAGCAACCCGCGCGCACCTTGAGACTACCTCGTTGCCCCCCGAGACGCAGTTGGTTGCCTAGCATAGGACCAAAAAATTTTACATACAGATACATACATACATACAAACATATTAAGGTAACCGAAAAGAAGACGTTAGGACACCGCATACAAAGAAAATTTGGGCAACCCCAGCTCCTGGACTTGGCATTTAAGATAAATGATCGCCTGCCAACAATGCACAAAGAGTCACAAAAAACTTTTGGTCACGTTTGTGCTATTTGGCGGCGCAGGCATATGCTACTTGGGGGTGGCTGTTATTAAGGAGACGGGTCGGGGTTGGGTCGATTTTGGTTGGGTGTTGGCTGGCGTCTAGCTTGCATTTTACCTTGCCTCAATTTTAATATGAAGCAGTTTAAAATTCAAGACACATGCAGCAGCTTAAACGTTTTAGAAATCTATTTTTCAAAATGCCAACTCCGGACAGGCGATGAATATGTTGGGGGTGCGCGGTGGGTTGTCCTGGCAGCGCAGTCCCATGTGTGCGTGCAAATTGCCAAACGTTGCGCGCATTTAATTGAAACGTCTGAGCTGAACGTAGAGTCACAGGTGAAAGTGTTGCAGAAAAACCAAACACACGAAACCCAACAGCCGCATTAAAAGAAAAAGGACACCAAACAAAGACCAAGTGCTATGAGCAGCGCATACAGGATACACAACTCAATTTTGCGTGCAGAGAATAACTGCAGCTGATCCAACGCCTTTTGTGCTGCCTTCAGCCTGGTGCAGTGCTTGTAGAGTATCAACGTGTGCCCTACAATTGTATGCTCTACCCATTGAATATTCTCTAGCTGCTTGTAGAAGTCGTTAAAGTTCAGAGTGATCATCAACTCGTAGATCCTATCCAGCACATGGCGTGGCATCTGCGTATCCATGCTGCTTATCACACTTTCATTCAGTTCGGGCAGCTGTAGTTCATCAATTAAAGTTTCACAGGCGATCAGCGAATCCATTTTTTTCATGCCCTGCAAACGATATAGCAACTGATTTAGGATGTTCTCCTGTTCTGCGGCCAGGATACCCCTTGAATAATCCAACGTTTTTAAAGCTTGTACATAGTTGCCACGACAAATGCTCATGACAATTTCATCAGCCACTTTCCGCTGCTGTGGTCTCAGTGTGGTTGTTGTGTGGTGCATAGTAAAAACGTAGTTTGTGGACCCAATTTTTGAGTTTTTTCCCGGTGTAAAGCGTTGTTTTGTAAATTGTGTATTTGTTGTAATTGTTCACAGCATATTTTGATTATTATTTCAAGTGTGTTATGGTGAAATTTAGATTTAATAAATCAAACGAGAGTTGGTTTTTGTAATTTTTTTCTTATGCATTTTAGTTAATGCGTTAAATATAAAAATTGGGCCTTAAAGTTGACGTTGCCCATACCTCTTGCTAACAGCCATCACAGCTGGCAACGGGCTCCATAAATCGAGGCACATATGTGTATGTGCGACATTACAAGTGGCTGCCGTCTGTGCGCCCAATTCAAATGGAAATCAAAGTGGGCGTTCATGAGTTAAACACTCAAGTACAGCTACTGCTGCAGCACCAGCACCAGCTTCAGCTCAAGCTACAGTTTCAACTTGGAGTCCTGGCAGGAAGTAGCAATGTGACAAGCTCACTGGCAATGCGCGCACTTGTGGTTTACAACCTGGCGCTGGGTTTCAGTTCTTTTTTGCTACTTTCTGCACCGGCAGACAGTCAGTCAGAAGGGCAGAATACTGAACGGGTTGGGGTGATGGTGGGTAGGTGGTACGATATTCGCTCTTGACTGCCACATTGCTCAAAAATTTATTATTCTCATCTAGATGAGTTCATTATTTTGCAGCATGTTGCATGTGGAATGTTGAATGTAGAATGTCGAATGCGAAAACAATTTAATTTTATTGTTTTGCACATAAATTTTTCGGTTTGGCATATGGCAGAATTATGCACCGTTTTTCATTCTCATGGAAAACAAAAGAAAAAAGAAAGTAAATCCTCATGAAATTTGAAACTCTTACACACACACACACAAGTGCGTATTTTCATGTGTGTTGTAGGGTGATGCTGGCCATATAATTGAGTCACGTTTGGCTGGGGCTTAGAAGCGCCTGTGTAAAATATTCAGATTTATGCCGCGATGTCGAATCCCATTGGTTGAAGTAAAATCGCATATCGAAAAATAAATACATACACTCAGAAAACAAATCTGTTCTCTCCAGCGCAAAATGAAGAACATCTGTTGAAAATATTCCGAAAGCATCCGATTCTCTTAATTTCAGAACGATTTTCTTAAATTAAGAACGGTTTTCTTTCAGACCGCCGTTCTTGTAATAATAACGAAATGTTCTCGAAATTTAACGCTTACAATGCTGCCCAACATACACGTGAGGCTCAAGATTAGATAAACAATACTATAATACATTAGTTTGTTAAATCTTAACGATTATAATAAACCAGTGCCTTTGTCGGAAATTAACACGGAATGCACATCCATGTTTACATTGGCCATCAATTTAAACAAATTGCAGGTTAAATAACACAAAGCTTTGCCATATTGCTCGCATAGGGAATCTATCTATTTCGTGTTAAAATTGCTGCTTTCCTGCTTCTACGATTTCGGCAATGCATTAACGGCCAGTCAGAACAAACAGTTTCATTAAATAAAACTAGCTCAAATGTTGTTCCCTGCTTTTAAGAGTCTACATTAAATAAGCAAATAAAAACATTTTGATATCAACAAAAGAAACAAAGATAAACGCATCCCTTAGCAGATATCACAGTTGCTGTTAAGACCACAAATAAAACTATTTTGTACGTTGTTATTAAAGCAATATGCCCGTGCGCTATGCTCTCATTTTGGCTACGTGCTTATAATGCCAATTACCTGGCCGACAGCCCAAAATCCCAACCCGAAACTCACCCATCCTAACCAGGGCTGCACACTCGTCAATAAACAGAAACTAGATGAGAGCAGGAATCAAAATGCGTGCTGGCATGCGAGTTCAATGTACAACTTCAATTCCAAAAATTTAATTTATCTGTATCAGTTCCACTTGCCTCCAATTTAGACGACAGACAGGCAGCAGGCAAAGTAGTCCGAAGTGCGGAGGGGCGATGTATTGCCACAGCTGGAGGAACACATGTTTCGACAAATTCATCTGCCATGTCACAATGCGCAACGGTATGCAGAATTTTTGGGGCGACGGCATCAGCACCCCTCTGTTATTGACATGGATATGGATATGGCTATGGCTATGACTATGACTATGAGGGTGGCGGAGGATGCTGCTGTTAGTTTTCTAGCCAGGCTGCACATACACACACACACACACACTCATGACGCTGCACGTGACAAGACTCAACGAAAAGTGAAACTTTCTGTGCAAATATTTTTTAGCCAAACAAGTCGCACTTTAAGCGTCTCCACAGGATGTGCCTTTAAGCTCTAAGTGTCATTAATCAAATGGGGCCCAATAATTTTACCAAACGCGTCAGCGGCTACCAACCCTTTCAGCCTGAGACCCCTCCTAACCCCAAACCCAACCCCAAATGTTGTCTCTTCCTTTTAGCTGTGTTGCCTCAGTTTCGGCTTGTTAGAAGCCATTTTTGATATATGAACTTTTTAAGAGCTGACGAATGCCGGCAGTCATTAATAAATTAGGGGTTTAAATGCCATAACAGCACGAAAGTGGGGTAGAAAGGGGGTCAGTGTTGAAAAGTTGTTTATTTAATTGAAAGTGAAACGAGCAAAAACAGATTTGCTCAACTCAATTAAATGGAGAGCGTAGGCCATGAGGCAAAAAACTTTGATTTTACGATTCTAGCACTTGCTTACAACATCTAAAATTATAATTAAAGCATAATTTCAGTTTTCGCTTTGGAAATGAACAACAAAATACTTGCAAAAGGAAAATTGATTTGAACGAAACAATACTTTTGATGAATTTTCCTGATGATCTTAGGAGCCTTTTATGAAAACTGATTAATTTAAAAGCTTCCCTTTAGGACGTACATGAGCTAAATTATGCATCTTGAGCAAACAATTGCGTTAACAAATAAAAATGCAGTATCAGTAAAGTGGACAATCTCTAATCTCTAATTTTATTAAATTCTCCTGTGTAAACTTCATGACACATTAACATCAAAGTAGCTTTAAATCTGTAAGACTTGTTTTTATTTGTAAACAGTATAACACACTCACATTTTCAGTGTATGACATGAATAAAATTTTAAGCAATTGGTATCAAGGCGACGGTTGTCGTGCTCCCGGCTTGAATAGCTCGGAGGAGGTTGATATTTTAACAGCTAGTAAAAGCATTGAGGATGCAGAAGAAGAGCCCGATTTTGATTTGGCATATGATGAGCTCGAAGCAATCAAACAGCGTCTAAAGCATCTAAGGGGTAAGCTGGTGCGAAAGCCATCCGATCCTTGCCAGCTGGAGGGCACATTTTCATCAACAGAGGATGTTTGCTCTCAAACACCCAACCAGATCCAACTACAGCAACTTCGCCGTAAAAACTATGCTCTGCAGTGCCAGCTGCAAAAGCAAGTGCAGCATTTGCGCTCCTCACGAAAGGAGCTAAAGCTGCTGGACTCCATGCGCTGCCAGCTGCAGGCTAAGCTTCAGAAGATGAGCTCCTATCTGCACGATTTTAAGCAGTTCCAGCACTCGGCCAAGCATCAATTTGGTTTGTGCATCGAACGCAACGAGCAGCTCAAGGCGAGTAAAATTGACGAATGTGATTTCAAGCGCCTCTTGCGAGAGGTTATCACTCACTTGGAGGGCAGTATGCGTTACTTGGTTCCAATGCGTTGCCATCATCAGATGTCCTACCACATAAGCATGGAGATTTTATTTATACGTTTCTTTTTGCACACCCTCTTTAATAATATGGTAGAAGACTGGAACCTGTGCAAAAAGCGCTTACTGTAAGTAATTTAAGTTAAGCCTACTTTATTCTGTACCTATTAGGCAGTAAGAGGTTCTTATTATACATAATCAGACCACCTGGGTACGGAGTATTTTCCAGTCGATCTTTATCGACTAAGCCTTTCCTATATATTTATATACTTATACATATTATTTGAAATAATTGCAGAACAAACTGTCGCTTCAATATGAATCGCCACCCGCTAACTTAAATCCTTTCCGGCCTTAATGAAATTAAAATGTTGACTCGAGTTTGTGTCATTAATGTTTGAGATTTTTGTTTTTATTTCTATTTGTACTCTGATACCGAAGGTTATATTGTTTTTGTGCAACGCTCGTCATAGAGTTTGTAGTCGAATTTTAGCAGCTAGAGTCCCCAAAGTTGGTGGGAAGATAGCTGATGACTTAACCTAAAGTCTGCTAAAAAAGTTTGGATACCTCTATATAAGGGTAGATGTTAACATCTGCCGTATCCCGTACCCCGCCGCCACATCTTCTTGCTTTGCGAAACGAGAATACGTAGAACTTGATGATTCTTTTATCTCGAGTCACAAAGGATAGGAAACCCAAAGATCTACTTAAGAAATTTGAATGTTTGAAGTCACACCCCCCGCTCTCTTACCCGCCCCCCCCCCCTCTTTTTAAAAATAACTTTGTACCATATGTTTTTATACCGGTATCAGAGTATTTGGCAGTCGGTTGCGCCCGACAGCGACGTTTTCACTTGTTTTTATTTTCGTTTTATTGGTTTGTTTCTGGCTCAAAAGTTGGCCGGTTCTAATTGCTTTTGCAATGTGGCTCAATTAAGTTTATTGGGCGCTTGGCGGCGTTTATGGCACTTTTGTGGCTCGCAGTTATAATTACAAAATTTCAACTCTGTGCTCCGGAATTGCCTTAGATTAATGGCGTGCGCTTTTATTTCAAGGCGTTAAAGTTAAAGTATCATATCAGAGTTGCCACCCCAAGCTCAGCTCAGCCTACCCCACACCGTCGCAACATTCTAATCCCTCTTTGGACGCCAAACAAATGTACGCATTCCCACCAGGATAAGACGCTACGGCTAAATACGAAATGGAATCAGATAAAAACAAAGCAGATTTGTTGCTAACACACACAAACACACATGCACAAATATCCTGAAATAATAAAAAAATGGAAAACAAAACGAGCCCTTGACAGCCTGCAGCTAAGCTAAAAGGCAGCCAAACAATATAGCGTGTTGGCTCCACATCCTTTGGAGCTTGTCGAACTGCGTAAAAACTCAATTGCTGCGCATTGGCAGACACCGACAACAAACCAGGGACAGAACATCATCCAACAATGGATTGAGATCGCGGCACTCGTGTCCTGTTCAGTGTTAGAGCTATTCTTGGGTCTAATTCAACATGGGTTAAATGCGTCTCGGTCCGTGTTCCTGAGTGAGATAGCGCTCGAAATGGCAAAAGCGAATTTATTGGAGTCATGTGCCGATAAGCGTTCGCTTCAATTCCATGCCAAATTACATTGTAACATGGGCAACAGCGATTAACAGCAACACGACAGCGAACTTGTAAATACTCTATAGTTTAGTTTGTGTATTATCTATTTCTACAACTTGGCTTATAATAAAGAATTTACATTTTTATTCAACTTAACGTCAATTGTTTTTTTCGCTTATAATATGTTGCCATTCTTCTCCATTCCAATAAGCATCTAACAATATTTTATTTACAAACAATTTAATACTTACTCTCCAAGTATTTTTCATTTGTTTTTTGGTTTATTTTATTCACCTTATTACAAGATAGGTCTGCACAGTATTTATTTATCAAAAAACAAATCTTTATGCTGAAGGTCGCACAGTTTAAATAATATTATTTCCGAATTATTATAAAAATTCTCTACACCTTGTTCATTTATTTAAAACTATTTAACGAGCATTTATTTATATAAAAAATAGTCAATATTTAACTAGCAATTAGTAGCCGCATATAACTGCAAATCATTCTGTTACTAATGTATGAGCTGAATACTTTCAATGCTCGCATAAAATCCAGACATATTAACAACCATCATAAGCCAAACGCATCCAAGAACTGGTCTTGAATTCCTTCACATGTTTTCAGGGTATACAAACATAGATAGACATATCGAGATACAGACAACTTTACACATCAGTCTACAAGGCTAAAACACAGGAAACGCATTAGATACTTTTTGGTTAGTTCTCTGACTGGTCTGTGTTGTGGTGTGAGGTGGTGTGGTGAGGTCTGAGCTAACTGTCCTGCTCTGGTCATTTTGACCAAGTGCGGTGGCTGTTGTTGGAGCTGCGATAAAAATCTGCGTAAAATGATGCGGCAATTTGATGAGCAACTAACTTAAGGCAATTAGTTTGGTCAAAACGGAATAACAGTTAGAGTTTCTAGCTGTCATGGGTGGTTCTGTTTGACAAAACTGTTGCACTTGTCAAGGGAATTGGGATTGAATTGTTTTCGGAGCTCATATTGCTATTGGTATTAGTGGTATTTATTGTTAATGTGCTTGGCCACTGTTTGATTCGTGTTGATTCATGTTGTTAAGTTCTTTTGAGAGAACTTTTAAGAAACTGACACCTGTTCAAGTTTCTAACGATTTCTGTTAACTGTAGAAAAAACTAGCCTAGGGTGACAGTCTAATCGAAGTATTTCCAAAAAGAAAAAGAAACCTACTGAAATTTGTCTTCCAATTGAAAAGCCTCAAATAAAACTCTTTGACAGTGGAAATTGTGTCTCTCGCTTTCAAAAGTGGAGTGGAAAGTTGTGAAATAGGCAGCTGCGCCGTTTTGCCTTTGGGCGTTTCTGCTGTTTAGCAGCAACAATCTCAAAGATACATTTCAAGTGCTTAAGTTTGCTTGGTTCTTGTGCCAGTATGTGCCCGGCCGGCCGCAAGAGTACAAATAATTTCCATTTGGCCAAAGACGACTTGGCAGCGCCAACATTTGCATTTATCTTCAACTCTCACAGCCCCACCAAATAGACAAACATGCCTGCTAGCCAAATAGACAGCCAAACAGGCAACTATAACTTCCACTAAGAGGAGTACGTATAGTAGCATTTGTATTTGTACAGCCGAGAGATATGTCTACTTATAAATACTTTGTCGACGGCGCACAAGTTGTAGATAAATATGGCATAGATTACATAACAAGTTCTTTTTCGCTGAACAATAAAAAGTTTTTCGTTGCATATGCATTTGCTCTTTGTCTTTCTTTCTCTCTTAGCCTTTTAACACACAAAATGTATTTAATAATTTCATCTCACCATCATCTTCAACATGTTCGTAGTACAAACTTCGTACAAATGTTCAATTGCATTTATTTATGATTTTTCTTGTGCTCCACACGTCACATGGCAGCATTTGTGAAGCTTTTAAATAGTAGTAAGCAGAAGGGCGCCGTGGCTTAGTTGGTTAAAGCGCCTGTCTAGTAAACAGGAGATCGTGAGTTCGAATCTCGCCGGGGCCTTCCCATATCAGTGGGTTTCACATGTAATTTTATATGCATCTATTTTACAATAATTATTTAACAACATTCCTCCCAGAAGTAACAGGTTTTGATAACTTTACTTCGCACCTTTTGCTACCATTTACTTTTCCTCCGTTTATTGATGTTTCCTTTTCCGTCCGTGCTGCCATTACTGTTGCCGTTTCTAATGCGGTTTTTGTAGTTATTGTGATTGTTGCTTGCCGCCAAATGACGCACTTGGCATTAACATGGTTCAATTGCCGCAATAATTGTTCCCATTGTCGTTGGAATCGTGGAATCGGTGCTGTGTGCACATTGCTGTAAAACTTGGGTGAGACAAAAACAAATATAAAAAGCTTCGACAAAAAAGCTTCTTTTTCATTAAGCTTTTTTTATACAGGTACTTATACCCAAGGCATACTTATATAGGTAGTCTCACTCTGCTATCTCGTTGCCTTACGAAAAAAAAAATCGTGCGCGTATATGCGTCGCTCACAACGTTCGCAACAAGACTGAATATTAAGGCAACACAACAAGAGAGCGAGCAAAATAGCTGGACTACCTATATAAGTATGCCTTGCTTATACCTATCAACACAACAGCTGATACGCCAAACATATTTTAAGCAGAGTGTTCTTTTAGTCAAAACTGTGAAAAAAAAAACTATAGAGTAGTAAAAGAGTAGGCTGAACTCTAAAATATTCTGTAAAAACATTTTGTTAATTATTTGTTTTATTTTAATTTTTTAATTTATTCTTTTTTATTTCAATAATATTTAAATAATTATTTAAGATAATTGTTTTAGGATATCCAAAAAGCAATCAAAACCAATGAGGTATCATTATCTGCACGTTTTTTTTTTTTTTTAATCTGTATGAAAAAGCCATCAAATAACATTATATTTTTTAGGCTGCTTTATTATTCTTTACTACTTGCTAAGGATCTAATACTATGGAACAGTCCGTGAACTAATAAGATTCACAAGTGGTTTGTGCAACGGCTAGCCAAGCTTTTCTTGTTAGCTATAAAAGCTTAAGCAAAGCTCATGTAACTTTTACTCTCAGCTAATCCTTATAGACCAAATACAGGACAACAATCAAGAAGTACGTGGGTCGCTCGAAAACCAGTTGGGTAAAATTATCACGCTTCTCGTCCATTAGATGGACCATTCTCTGATAGATGCCCTGGTTTTGCTTCTCCACAATTGACAGCAGGCAGACAATACGATGGCTGTATAATTTTATATTGGGGTCATTTGGATTGTGCTGTGGTTAAATTATGATTTTGCACCACTCACCGCCTGTGGTTTAGCTTCTTGACCCGGTCCCGTATCTCTGCCGCCAGACTCTCGACAAGTTGCAGCGCGCGCCATGAGTCATAATTGCGACTGAAACGATCCCACAACAAACGCTCCTCAATGCAATCCTCAATGACTTTAAGAGCACGTTCCATATTGAAATTGGTGTGAAAGAATTTCCAATCATTTTTCGGTTTCTCCTTACGCTCGCCACTCCCATCAGCACCACCAGCCGCTACTCCAACGCTACCGTCACCATCCCCACCGTTCTGCAACGCTCTCCGTCGGCTCAGCATTGACTCGGAGAGGAGAGCATTCATCCGATTGGTGGTGCGCACCGATGCGGTGATGCTGCAAAGTGAAAGTGGAAGAATGCTCAAAAGTTATTTGTCACCAGAAACCCATACCGCGTCTTCATTGCGCTCCAGCTGGAGATGGCCATAGCCCCAGACATATCTATATATATCTATTGAAAAATAGCAGACAGCCGGCAAAAAGAAAACAAACTTCATGCACTGCTATCTGCACACTGACAGGACAGTAACGTCAACAACAATGACGATGACGACGTCGACAACGATGAGGACGACGACGTTGAGAACGACGCTGCTGGCACTGACATGACTGACACGAGGAGAAAGCCTATCAACAGAGCCCAGAGTAATGCACCTTCTATGCCCCCTATGGCATCCACACATCATCAAAAAGTTGATCGGAACTTTGTTGGTTTCTTGAACAAAACCCTACAGCCGACCATTTTAGCCTTCCGCTCGCGTGTCGCTTTTCATAAACCCCAATGCCAGACGCCAAGCACTCCAACTGCAACAACGGTGACGGAGACGTGGGTGTCGTCGCCACCCGATTTGACAAGACCAAGCCCCACCCAACCCGACCGGTACAAAGTGTTGCCATATGGACGCGCCCTACTCTAAGGGGATTTTTTTTATACCCTTCACATGTGAATCAGGGTATATTGAGTTTGTCATGAATCTGTAACGCCTTAAAGGAATGATGGGAGACCCCATAAACTATATATCAAAATGATCAGGACGAGCTCAGGAATTGATTTCCGTCCGTCCGTCCGTCTGTCCGTCTGTCCGTCTGTCCGTCTGTCTGTTTCAACACGATTTCCGGCCAAACTGCTGAACCGATCTTGATGAAACTTTCACAGATTGCTTAGATCATGTCGGGTTTGTTCACTATGAAATTTCATCCCGATCGGAGCATTCTACGATATAGCCACCATATAAATTTACCATATCAACACGATTTCCGGCCAAACTGCTGAACCGATCTTGATGAAACTTTCACAGATTGCTTAGATCATGTCGGGTTTGTTCACTATGAAATTTCATCCCGATCGGAGCATTCTACGATATAGCCACCATATAAATTTACCATATCAACACGATTTCCGGCCAAACTGCTTAACCGATCTTGATGAAACTTTCACAGATTGCTTAGATCATGTTGCTTACCATATCGTACTATCAATTGTTGTCTCTGTCGTGCACTTTCAAGTACCTACATGTCAATATGTTGTTTTTGTCGAAAACGAACAAGTAAATGACGCTCAAGAGTAAAAATATTAGCGAAAAATTACCAACAACTGCACAGAAACATAAGAGGGGGGAGTATTGATTTGGCTGTGTGAAGGGTATCATAGTCTTGGCATAGCCAAAATTAACTATGCGCCACTATGTTTTTTTTTTAGTTTTGGTGGCACGCGAAGCTTTTTGAGTTTATGTCTTTTGATCGGTTACTTTGCGACACCTGCGAAGGCATAACGAAATTCCTGCCTTTGTGCGATTTGCGGGCAAAGTTCAAGTACTTTGATTGTATTTACGACACTTGATAAAACTGAATTTCCATCAAACATCCAATACGTTCAAAATTAGCAACGAAAGCGTATACAAAGTTCGTGTTATTGATAACTGATAGTTTTATGGAGCTATCAAATTGATATTTCCCACAACGTTAAATTACTTTCTAAAATGGGAAAGAGGAGCGCTCTAATTGTATTGGGGTAGTGCATGAAATGCATGCCTCTGCGCTACAGTACGCGGCACATAAATAGAAACCGCTTCAATATCCATTAAACAGGTTTTTAATATAACATTATTTCTTATGAGATATCTGACGTGCTATAAACACCTATAAGACACTACAAGGTTCATATTTTTCAAATAAAAATATAAAGAGAAACGACTTTATTCAAAAAGTGAGGTCAAAGATTAGTCAAGTTTGTTCGATTAAAAAAAAAAAAAAAACTATTTTTGTGATTATATCGTCCAATAAAAATTGTTTTATTTGCTATATATAAAAATAGATTTAACTTAGATTACATTTGTGGTTTTATTCTTTCCTTTTTACCACTTATTCTAAAACATAAAATTTAAAAAAAGAATTCGCACTACCGTATCAATAAAAACTAATACGTTACGATGAGTGAAAATTATCAGCACTATAAAAACAATATTAACTTGAAAGTAAAGAAGTTACGCTAAATCATTTTCTGCAATATTCTGAAAATCCTGCCGTAATATGCAAATTCTAAAAATTCTTTTAAATTTACAACGGATATGAGTCCGATATCTCAAAAAAAAAAAAAACTTTATAGACTTCTGTTATTTATTTTACAATTCAGGGTATTTAGTTTTCCAGCATTTATGGAAGCCGCTGTGTTATTTATTATGCAAAATATATTAGAAAAACAACATTATTAATTTAAACTCAATACTTGCAGCCTACTTACATAAATAAATTTCTTCGAATAAAATAACTGTTATTTTAATCTTAGTCTTTCAAACATGAAATAACATATTATTCCAATAATTAAAATAATCAGGCAGAGTCAGAATGTTATATATATGTTATATTCAAGTTTTCCCAAAATATTGTCTCAATCTGTTAAAATAACCTGAGGAGTCTTTTTAAAGATAGCTGATGACACACCCTGAAGATCTGCACTAGAGACTTGAATGCCTTCGAAAAACGAGAATGCCCTCACCATGCACATATAGAGTGACCAAATTTGATAGGATGATGTCTAACAACAATGTTTTCACTTTTTTTAACTTTAATTTTTCTGACTAACGAACTCTTAAAGAAGCTTTAAGCTTCCTCATGTAATTTTTGATATGTATATTTTATGTATGTAATTTTATATTTTATACAATGTTTAAGCAGCTCATCTGATATTACATCGGGCTTATTAACTCAAATAGGCGACGTAATATAAAACGGGTTAATTTGATTTCCATCCTTTCACGTGAACAATTCATAAGTACGAAAAGGCAAAACTCAAAGCTACGCAACGTTATGCAACGCTCTAACTAAATGACAGTGCAAGTTTTTTGTTGGTTTCGAGAAAAAGCCAATTAAAATTCAAACTAGTTTTTACAAATATTCGCTTTAATACCTTTCTAATGAAATTTATATTATGATGATTCTCCATTAGAAACATGGTGAAAAAAAGAGGACATAATGTTGTCCGTTTGCGCATTGATATATAGATTACTGAATCATCGGTTTGCTAAAAAGTATTAATAGAAATTTATGTTCAAATAGTTTGCGGATTAACGGAAGAGTTTTTTTAAGAGGACGATTAAGACTTTGTGACTGCAAACGTCATTCCTTGCGGTGGCTCTTCAAAACACATAATGAGAAATCAACAATATTGGCTGATAATAATAACTTATGTTTGTAATAAAACTATATATTCTATTTTTAATTATGGGTTGCTTATCGTTTTTTCATAGTGGATATGTTTTTGTTGAGTTTAATCAATTTTTATGAACTGTTGTGCAATGCATAGGTTTCAGAGAAGCTTAAGAAGAATTTTCATTTGATTGTTTCTTTAATATTAGTTAAAGTCTTATATTACAAAATTTTAAGCTTTATATAAGCTTTTTATATGTATTATGACAATGAGCGTAAGTGACTCTGTAAAGGTAAAAATTCTAAAATGTGTTGCAACTATAACAGATTAAAGATAGCAAGTGCATATGAACCTAGATACATGAGTAGATGTAAAAAGATGTAGAAACATTTACATTTGCACACAAAAAGCTGGTCAGGGCATGTTTTTTGGGTTACTAATTGCCATGCACAAAACTTTACGACATGTGCATATGGGCCAAAATAAAACACCGAACCCGCCGGAGTCGGCGGCAGCAAATTAAGCAATTTGTATGTGAACGCGCCGCCGCCGCAAATAACACCGTTTTGTGTGTGATTGCTGCTTTTGTGTGGCAAGTTATTGGCACCTAGCTGCACGAATGCCAAAAAAACAAACAACTCTCTCACTCCTTCTATCTGTACTTGCGTAAACTTACGCTTGCATGCGACTCATCAGGCGCCTGAAATTATGCTACGGCTTACTTAAGTTAACTTTAACTTTGCTGTTAGATAGACCGTTTGACCGTAAGTTAGTTCCGAATAATTTTGGGCAAAACTGCACGTGCGCTCGTCAGAATTGTAACTGGCTTTGGCTTCAAAAAAATTAAAAGCGCAAAACTATCGTCGCACATGGCCCAAAAAAGCCGAGCCAACGACAGCCGCTCTAACGGTATATGCGCTCTGATGGCGTTTGCTTCACTCTGCAATAGCAGAAGCAACGGCAGCAGCAGTTTCTCCTTCCACAGATGATAGTATCTTTATGGGATTTCATAGCTTTGGATTCAGTGGCATGTCTAAAGAAAGCTCTGACTGTATTTAGTATAAGTAAAGAGTCCTATTGTATGTATGCATGGATGTTTGTGCAGTCTAAATTGTATTTATTTTGAGTAATTTGGTTTCTATTTGACATACATGCATGCAACACTCGCAAACACACACATACACAATCACACACTATTTCACAAAGTAGGCAGTGAGGCAATTAAAAACTAAGGTTACAATCTGTCGACAGGACTGCATGCAAACCGTTTACTCCGACAGCTTTTCTATTTGTGTAGGTGGGTATATGTGCGTGGGGATCCATGTCTGCGTGTGTTTGTGTGTTAGTAAGTTCGCGTGCCAATTTCGCGTTAAACATGTCCACTTAAGAATTGCATTTAAGAAATCCAAAAAAAAAATTGCAACTGTGCATGAGCGCACCGTTTAGCTGTGTTAGCCAAATTGTTTTGGCCCATTGATACACTGCAGTGCACGATAAGTATGGAATCCCATAAAAAATAAAGTAGGGGGCGGAAAATTTAGGCAGTTTCGATAGCACAATTTTCAAAATATATCATCAGATTTCAGTTATAAGTATTCAGTAAAACCTTTCACTGATAAAATATTTGGAAAAGGGTTTCTCCTGTTCCACGTTTTTATACTCGTTACCGAGTATTAAGAGTTTATTGGGTCTGTGCAATGTCCGTCATGGTGTCCGTCCGTCCGTCCGTATGCTCACAACTTTTTTGCACACCCTTCACGCTAGAGACTTGATACTTTCCAATTCTCTTTATCTATGGCATAGTAAATTGAAGTGAAATAAATGATGGTGGTTCAAGGATAACTGGGGAGGGCTGGCAAATCGATAAATTCGATAACTCAAAACCGATAAGTCCACTTATGTCGCACATCCGTACAGCTAAAACTACCAAATTTGGTAAGAAGATAGCTGGCAACGACCCACAAAAATCTGCATTAAATTTTTGAAGCCATGCCTACCCATACCGCCCTCAGCCCCCATTTCCCCACCTTTTACAAATTTCGAGCTAGAGCGTTCACCCTTGCCGTATCCGTACCCCTTCAAAATCAGGCCTCTTTTTACCGGTTATAATACTGGTAACGAGTATACCGCAGTCGGTTGCGTCCGACTGCAACGTTTCCACTTGTTAAGCTTAATTATATCCTTATAAGAATTTCCATTATAAATAGTGAATACATGCATAGGTAATGTTCTAATTTCAAAAATATTTTAATAAGAGTTTAATGCATTTGTGTTCCAATTTCAAATGACTGATAATGGGGGGAAAATCTTTAACAATAATTTCATTGCAAACAACATACATACGTTCAAACAGGTGAACCAAAAATGAGAAAGCGTTAATTTGATGCAGTTTTGATTTTTTCTTTGAAGATGTTTTTAATGTATACCATGTGAAAGTCTGATAGAAGGGCTGTTACTATGTATATAGTCCACCAAATCTGCGAAAAAAATAAACATAAATAAACAACAAATTAAAGAAGTTAAAGCTCTTAATCATACATTTAAATTTAGCAGAGTCGATCTCGTTAAGCATCGCAATGCAGTCATCATTAATGATTTATGATCTATAGTAAAATATAGTAGTATATATATATAGTAAAATAAACGGTTTCGCTCCGATCACATTCAGCAACTGTGAGGTCATGATCAACAAATTAAAATACGACAACATCGACTTAATCGAGCAAGAAAATATCGGAATCATAGTTCCATTGCTGAGGGAACTGAAGATCAACATGAACATCCCGCATAAATAAGGAGTACGCTACATACAATGTAGCACAATGTACTCTTATGCCGACGGCCTGTACATCGATTGCGAAACCGCTGACGCTGCACCAACGCCGACCAGAATTCTTAGAATCAACAACGGCTTCTCGATCTAAGACTTACATATGTTTATATCAACTTGCATACTCAATTAATTCTCATTCCGTTTTGTTTGATCAAACGAACACATCGTGTTAATAAACAATTATAAAACTACTCCAGACTTGTCTCATTTGAGTGGCTTCCAACTTTAACTCACGCACCCATGCCTTAAACCAACGAAATTTATTGCATAAATATAAATATGTTTGTATGCATTGGTGTAATTCCTAAGTGATTACATGTACATATATATATATTGCATGTACATGCATATATACGTCATGCAAACTATTTGTTTGTATATTTTGTAATTATTTTATGTATTTCGTGGTACATACATTAATAATTAACTATTTAAATTGAATTTATTTATTTTTTATTACTATATATATATTTTTTTTCATAAACCCTATCGAATAAAAGTTAGTTTAAATTCTTAGCGTTTCAATTTAAAATTTAAAATATATTTGATATTAGTATGAAAAATATTTATATTAATGGTTAATTTTTCAATAGATGTTGTTTAATTAAGTATGGTTCAACGTTAAATTGAACATGGATTGTCATTTTAAAGAGCAGGCAATGGCATTATTTAGTTAAAAATTATAAATTCAATTCATCGATTTTAAACTTGGTCTTCGACCTCATTACCATTTTAAAGTACAATATAAGTTCTTTATTTTGAAAAAAGGTATAAAAGCCTTTAATATCTGGAATGTCTTTGCTCGTTGTTAAAGGTGATGCCCAAAATGGTGGCAAACAGAAATGCAGAGCCCTACAAAACAAACAATAAAACAAAAATTGAGATTGATTTAGCTAAGTTACTAAATAAATAAAGATAAGTTGACTTACCACCACTGCTATCAGTATATAACTAAATACCCTCACATATTTTAACGCCTCCTCATAGAAATTAGTCAATTTGTTTAAGCAGCCGTCAGGGTAAATAGTGTGCGATTTTGTGGCATAACAGCTCTGAGGAATTGTCCGATTGGCCTTGGTATAGTCCATGGGGCCTTGGATGCCACAGCATTCGAACTAACAAATAAAACATATTTTTTAAAACAATTTAATAACTAACCAAAAATTGTGTGGAGCTCACGTTAGTTTGATAGAAGGACATGGTTTCTGTGCCATTCTTATTCCAGGCCATGTTCAGTTGATCCTCGGCCAACTTTTCTTCATTGATCCGTTTGATATAGACGAAGCACAGCACACAGGATAGTACCAGTATGATGAGCATAATGACGGCATACTAAAAGAATTAAATGAACATTTATAAAAGTATATTTAGATTAATTTTTTTTATATACTCACCGTCCAGGTCAAGCATATGTTTTCCTTGATCGCGCCACAGCAACCAAAAAATGAGATCAGAAATACAATCGATCCAACGACAATATAGAATATGACAGTGGGACGTGTTTCCTCGGCGACATCTTTGAGAGTAATCGAACTAACTGTTATCACGCCAATGCCCACCAACTAGAAAGTATTGGAAAATTTTAAAACACACATATCACAATGTTCCATATAAATATCGCCCGCAAACTCGTAAGACAAACACTCAGATAAACAGGGCTCTTAACTAAAAGCACCTAATTATACTACTAGTGAACGATGATAAACAAACAACTTGACTCAGACTCTCCATTTGTACCAATAACGAAGCTATAGAGAAGATTGGTTTTGTGCAATGTTCGTCATGCAGTATGTCCGTCCGCTTGAGTAAACGCAATTTAAAAACCCTTTGAATTATAGATGGGGCCAAATTCAGTGAAACTATGCATAGTAACGTCATTCAAAAAATTACACAAAAAATTTTGTTTGCCACCCTTCCGCCCACAGACTGCCCCATTTAAAAAATGTTCAGCCTATAGCTTCCACGGTTTTTGAGTTAAAGGCACCAAATTTACGTGGAAATATAGCTTCCAAAGATCTGTATCAATCAAGGTCCCCAAGGCCACCTTTACAACCAGTTCTTTAACTGGTATCGGAGTATTCGGCGGACGGCTGCGTATTGTTGTTTTACTGACCGCACAAAGAGCATTGAATAGGAAGACTAGATATTTTATCGTTGCAGTTGTAAAATCCATTTCTATTTGATTCTTTACAAACGATAAGGCGATCAACAACTTTTAAACACTGTACAACAAATCGTTGCGCGCACGTTAACGATTTTTCTTAGACTGAATTACTGAAAAAAAAAACTCGACTGTCGTACCACCGTCGGATTATTGCGATAATGCCTGCATGGGAAGTTATTGTTTGACGGCGCTTAAAATATTATAAAAAAAAAAACCACAAGTAAATAATAACAATAACGTTATTAAGCGGGCATCGCATGCACTGCGAGAAATGCCCCAAAAGCAAGTAAACCAAATAATTTTAAGTTTACTCTTATCAGCCTAGTTAAAGTCCCACAGATGGCAATTTGACTAAATCATGAGCAGCTGACAAATGATCAAAATTAATACAAATTAAATTAAAGTTAAAATAATAAAATTCAAAAATATAAAATTATATATAAATCTGAAAGTTTATTAAGCTACAAAATTTTTAAAAGCTAACGTTCTGAGAAATTCAACAAGAAATTTAGTAGGTCAACATTTGTTGCATGGAATGGGAAAACCCAACCAGACCAGCGTTTGATTAGTAATAAGTGGTTAAGATTATACAAAGCACAAGGACTCAGAGAAAAACGACTCAAAAGAACTGATGAGTCGATTTCATCATTAAGTAGATTGAATACGGGGGAAAGTCTTCTCCAGGAGCCCACTTAAAACCTCTTAGGGCAAACAGAAGGAATTTCTCTTGCACAGATTCTATTCAACCACACACAAGATCCACACTCCAAGATGGGACGCAATAGGAGTTTTAAAAGCTTATTAGTGGTGTGAGAACAATTAACTCTTTTGACCACCACTTCATGAAGCCAATGCCACTAATGGCCTTAGTGACCATCGGCGAAATGTGAGAGTCATATTTTAATTTAGTATCAAGAATAATGCCTAAGTCATTAATTCAGTAAGTGATAGCGTCACCAAGCCAACCAATGCACCCAAATCCGACTGTAGTAAGTTATTAGTAAGTAGTAAGTTAAGAACATAAGTTCTTAATTAAACAACCATTTATGCTTAAATGTCGGTAATACTTTAAGAACATTGATTCTTAATAATGTATGAGAACATCGGTATTACTTTAAGAACAATATAAATAAGAACGCAGTTCCTTTATTGAGAACGATGTGTTCTCAATTATAAATAAAAACATTGGGTTTTGATTTAATTTTTTTTTAAATTTATTTATTTATTTAATATACATATAAAAGTGTGTTTTATTTAGACGTACTTTAATCGAAAAAATGCCTTTCCATTATACATGGGATATATGTGTAATGGCGGACTAAGGAACTCAATTTTGTTTTTTAAATTCAATTCATTATGTAATGAATCAGTTTCATTGGCCTGAACGTAGTCATTCAAATTTTATATGTTCACACGATTTGAAAGAACATAAATATACATCTTCATACATACATATACATTTTATGCAACTCAGTACAATTTGATAGAAAAGCTAGACATTGTTTAAATTTGTAATTAAGTCCAATAAACAGCATTTTGTCTCAAAATAGACTATTTTTAAAATTAATATTACATTTGTCATACCCAATTATTTTCTAAAAATATTCTTCTTTTGTCAAATCAACAGTATACGGCTTCTGAAATTCTAAAATATTTTGTTAACCCCTATCATTTTGAAGCAAGAAATTGGTAAACTCAAATCCTGCCTTAGTTAGTTAACAAACTATCCTGTAGGCGGTACACTAAAGTAAATGAAATTAGTTAATGTTACTTTGCAAATATTTCGAACGCAAGTGAATTTTGTTAATAGATGGTCAACCTGGAAATGGCAAAGTTATTACATAGCGGTTAAGAATTGCTTATTTAAAACCGGAATACATTTTTAGTAAGACGATTTCGAATTCGTCAATCTCACTATCGGAAAGCCCCTTTACTATTTGGAATGGCTGAATTTGGAGACCAATGGAATAGTTTTAACCTCAATATAACCTCTCCTGGCCATCCAGAATTGTGGCTTTATAATATCTTTTTCCAACGTTGTCGCGAAACTTTGCAAAGAGGATAAGCACCCCGTTGAGCAGGATGGTGTTACTGTTTTCGTCTAGATCTATTGGAAACACAAAAATACAAAATATCTAGATAACTTAGTATATACAGTCGAACTTCCATATAACGAATCTCAAGGGGACAAGAAAAAATTTCGTTTAGAGAAATTTCGTTACATAGAATGGGTTTTGACTGTATCAAATTGCAGGGTTCTGATTTCTGACTTCGTTGTATAGAAAATTCGTTATACGGAAGTTCGTTACATGGAAGTTCGACTGTATGTATGTGTATGTACATACCTACGCCAACCAGCGACTTTCTGATGGCAAGCTGCTGCTTGCAGTATTTTGTGTTTAAATCAGTCAAAAACATATTGAATATTTTTCTTTTAAATAAGTCCAAACGCAAAAACAGCGCGTGATTCTTATCTGGATATATGAAATCAAAATCTATGTTAATTTGGAAATAAAAAGGTAAGCTCATAAGTGTTTTTTTTTTTATTATTGTTAAAAAAAATCAAAAAAAAAAACGGGCCCAAACGAAAAGTTTATCTGGACAAATTTAAGAAACTGCGGTATACTCGTTACCAGTTATAAAACCGGTAAAAAAAAAGGCCTGAATGCAAAGGGGTGCGGATGCGGCAGTGATGTACGCTGCTTTCAAAATTCTCTGATGCAGATGAGGATGCCACCAGCTATCTTCATACCACATTTGGTGACTCTAGCTCGAAGTTTGTAATTGGTTGGGGAAGGGCGCGGAAAAGGTGGGCGGGGAGTTCTTTGATGCAGATTTTTGGGGGTCGTTACCAGCAATCTTCCTACCAAATTTGGTGTATCTAGCTCCACAACTCTGCAAGATACACGCATTCCCGTTTTTGCCGAAGCGTTGGAGCGGATGGGGGCGGCTAGGGCAGTTTTGGTGGGCGTGGTGTCCAAACTTTTGATGCAGTTTTTTGTCATCATCACCTATCTTGGCACCAAATTTGGTGGCTCTATCTCAAAAACTGTGGGAGATATACGCATTTTTGACTTTAAAATGCGGGGGGCTGGGGCGGAATGGGTAAGGGTGGCTCCAAAATTTTTGATGCAGTTTTTTGGGGTTTTCCAGTAGCTATCTTCTCACCATTTTGGTAGTTCTAGCTGTAAGGATGTGCGACATAAGTGGACTTATCGGTTTTAAGTTATCGAATTTATCGATCTGCCAACCTCCCAGTTATCGTATGACCCCAACCTTGACACTTTATCTGTCCCGGCCATAGATAAAACTATTCGGAAATTTTCAGGTCTCTAGCTTGAAGGGTGTGGAAAAAAGACAAACGGACAGACACCATGACGAACATTGCACAAACCCAATATATTCTTTACCTTCGTTAACGAGTATTAAAACTTATAAGTTACGATAAGTAAAAATTCTCAGCATTATAAAAAAAAAATATTCACTTGAAAGTTAAGTAGCTACGCTAAATCATTTTCTGCAATATACTGAAAATCCTGCCGTAATAAGCAAATTCTAAGAGCAGGATCATGTTCAGCTCTTTAATATTTACACCAGAAAAGACTCCGAAACTTTATCGACATATTTTATTATTTCGAAAAATAGCACTAGAGTTCTACATAACAATTTTGACCGCTCCAATGCTACCGGTTTTCGAAATAGGACAGCTTATTACCGGACGATTTTTTTTTAAGATAGCTGATGACAAACCCTGAAGATCTGCACTAGAGTTTTGAATGCCTTCGAAAAACGAGAATGCCTTTACCTTGCACAGATAGAGTGACCAAATTTGGTAGGATGATGTCTAACAACAAAGTTTTCACTTGTTTTAACTTTAATTTTTCTGACTAACGAACTCTTAATGAAGCTTTAAGCTTCCTCATGTAATTTTTGATATGTATATTTTATGTATGTAATTTTATATTTTATACAATGTTTGAGCAGCTCATCTGATATTCCATCGGGCTTATTAACTCAAATAGGCGACGTAATATAAAACGGGTTAATTTGATTTCCATCCTTTCACGTGAACAATTCATAAGTACGAAAAGGCAAAACTCAAAGCTACGCAACGTTATGCAACGCTCTAACTAAATGACAGTGCAAGTTTTTTGTTGGTTTCGAGAAAAAGCCAATTAAAATTCAAACTAGTTTTTACAAATATTCGCTTTAATACCTTTCTAATGAAATTTATATTATGATGATTCTCCATTAGAAACATGGTGAAAAAAAGAGGACATAATGTTGTCCGTTTGCGCATTGATATATAGATTACTGAATCATCGGTTTGCTAAAAAGTATTAATAGAAATTTATGTTCAAATAGTTTGCGGATTAACGGAAGAGTTTTTTTAAGAGGACGATTAAGACTTTGTGACTGCAAACGTCATTCCTTGCGGTGGCTCTTCAAAACACATAATGAGAAATCAACAATATTGGCTGATAATAATAACTTATGTTTGTAATAAAACTATATATTCTATTTTTAATTATGGGTTGCTTATCGTTTTTTCATAGTGGATATGTTTTTGTTGAGTTTAATCAATTTTTATGAACTGTTGTGCAATGCATAGGTTTCAGAGAAGCTTAAGAAGAATTTTCATTTGATTGTTTCTTTAATATTAGTTAAAGTCTTATATTACAAAATTTTAAGCTTTATATAAGCTTTTTATATGTATTATGACAATGAGCGTAAGTGACTCTGTAAAGGTAAAAATTCTAAAATGTGTTGCAACTATAACAGATTAAAGATAGCAAGTGCATATGAACCTAGATACATGAGTAGATGTAAAAAGATGTAGAAACATTTACATTTGCACACAAAAAGCTGGTCAGGGCATGTTTTTTGGGTTACTAATTGCCATGCACAAAACTTTACGACATGTGCATATGGGCCAAAATAAAACACCGAACCCGCCGGAGTCGGCGGCAGCAAATTAAGCAATTTGTAAGTGAACGCGCCGCCGCCGCAAATAACACCGTTTTGTGTGTGATTGCTGCTTTTGTGTGGCAAGTTATTGGCACCTAGCTGCACGAATGCCAAAAAAACAAACAACTCTCTTACTCCTTCTATCTGTACTTGCGTAAACTTACGCTTGCATGCGACTCATCAGGCGCCTGAAATTATGCTACGGCTTACTTAAGTTAACTTTAACTTTGCTGTTAGATAGACCGTTTGACCGTAAGTTAGTTCCGAATAATTTTGGGCAAAACTGCACGTGCGCTCGTCAGAATTGTAACTGGCTTTGGCTTCAAAAAAATTAAAAGCGCAAAACTATCGTCGCACATGGCCCAAAAAAGCCGAGCCAACGACAGCCGCTCTAACGGTATATGCGCTCTGATGGCGTTTGCTTCACTCTGCAATAGCAGAAGCAACGGCAGCAGCAGTTTCTCCTTCCACAGATGATAGTATCTTTATGGGATTTCATAGCTTTGGATTCAGTGGCATGTCTAAAGAAAGCTCTGACTGTATTTAGTATAAGTAAAGAGTCCTATTGTATGTATGCATGGATGTTTGTGCAGTCTAAATTGTATTTATTTTGAGTAATTTGGTTTCTATTTGACATACATGCATGCAACACTCGCAAACACACACATACACAATCACACACTATTTCACAAAGTAGGCAGTGAGGCAATTAAAAACTAAGGTTACAATCTGTCGACAGGACTGCATGCAAACCGTTTACTCCGACAGCTTTTCTATTTGTGTAGGTGGGTATATGTGCGTGGGGATCCATGTCTGCGTGTGTTTGTGTGTTAGTAAGTTCGCGTGCCAATTTCGCGTTAAACATGTCCACTTAAGAATTGCATTTAAGAAATCCAAAAAAAAAATTGCAACTGTGCATGAGCGCACCGTTTAGCTGTGTTAGCCAAATTGTTTTGGCCCATTGATACACTGCAGTGCACGATAAGTATGGAATCCCATAAAAAATAAAGTAGGGGGCGGAAAATTTAGGCAGTTTCGATAGCACAATTTTCAAAATATATCATCAGATTTCAGTTATAAGTATTCAGTAAAACCTTTCACTGATAAAATATTTGGAAAAGGGTTTCTCCTGTTCCACGTTTTTATACTCGTTACCGAGTATTAAGAGTTTATTGGGTCTGTGCAATGTCCGTCATGGTGTCCGTCCGTCCGTCCGTATGCTCACAACTTTTTTGCACACCCTTCACGCTAGAGACTTGATACTTTCCAATTCTCTTTATCTATGGCATAGTAAATTGAAGTGAAATAAATGATGGTGGTTCAAGGATAACTGGGGAGGGCTGGCAAATCGATAAATTCGATAACTCAAAACCGATAAGTCCACTTATGTCGCACATCCGTACAGCTAAAACTACCAAATTTGGTAAGAAGATAGCTGGCAACGACCCACAAAAATCTGCATTAAATTTTTGAAGCCATGCCTACCCATACCGCCCTCAGCCCCCATTTCCCCACCTTTTACAAATTTCGAGCTAGAGCGTTCACCCTTGCCGTATCCGTACCCCTTCAAAATCAGGCCTCTTTTTACCGGTTATAATACTGGTAACGAGTATACCGCAGTCGGTTGCGTCCGACTGCAACGTTTCCACTTGTTAAGCTTAATTATATCCTTATAAGAATTTCCATTATTAATAGTGAATACATGCATAGGTAATGTTCTAATTTCAAAAATATTTTAATAAGAGTTTAATGCATTTGTGTTCCAATTTCAAATGACTGATAATGGGGGGAAAATCTTTAACAATAATTTCATTGCAAACAACATACATACGTTCAAACAGGTGAACCAAAAATGAGAAAGCGTTAATTTGATGCAGTTTTGATTTTTTCTTTGAAGATGTTTTTAATGTATACCATGTGAAAGTCTGATAGAAGGGCTGTTACTATGTATATAGTCCACCAAATCTGCGAAAAAAATAAACATAAATAAACAACAAATTAAAGAAGTTAAAGCTCTTAATCATACATTTAAATTTAGCAGAGTCGATCTCGTTAAGCATCGCAATGCAGTCATCATTAATGATTTATGATCTATAGTAAAATATAGTAGTATATATACATAGTAAAATAAACGGTTTCGCTCCGATCACATTCAGCAACTGTGAGGTCATGATCAACAAATTAAAATACGACAACATCGACTTAATCGAGAAAGAAAATATCGGAATCATAGTTCCATTGCTGAGGGAACTGAAGATCAACATGAACATCCCGCATAAATAAGGAGTACGCTACATACAATGTAGCACAATGTACTCTTATGCCGACGGCCTGTACATCGATTGCGAAACCGCTGACGCTGCACCAACGCCGACCAGAATTCTTAGAATCAACAACGGCTTCTCGATCTAAGACTTACATATGTTTATATCAACTTGCATACTCAATTAATTCTCATTCCGTTTTGTTTGATCAAACGAACACATCGTGTTAATAAACAATTATAAAACTACTCCAGACTTGTCTCATTTGAGTGGCTTCCAACTTTAACTCACGCACCCATGCCTTAAACCAACGAAATTTATTGCATAAATATAAATATGTTTGTATGCATTGGTGTAATTCCTAAGTGATTACATGTACATATATATATATTGCATGTACATGCATATATACGTCATGCAAACTATTTGTTTGTATATTTTGTAATTATTTTATGTATTTCGTGGTACATACATTAATAATTAACTATTTAAATTGAATTTATTTATTTTTTATTACTATATATATATTTTTTTTCATAAACCCTATCGAATAAAAGTTAGTTTAAATTCTTAGCGTTTCAATTTAAAATTTAAAATATATTTGATATTAGTATGAAAAATATTTATATTAATGGTTAATTTTTCAATAGATGTTGTTTAATTAAGTATGGTTCAACGTTAAATTGAACATGGATTGTCATTTTAAAGAGCAGGCAATGGCATTATTTAGTTAAAAATTATAAATTCAATTCATCGATTTTAAACTTGGTCTTCGACCTCATTACCATTTTAAAGTACAATATAAGTTCTTTATTTTGAAAAAAGGTATAAAAGCCTTTAATATCTGGAATGTCTTTGCTCGTTGTTAAAGGTGATGCCCAAAATGGTGGCAAACAGAAATGCAGAGCCCTACAAAACAAACAATAAAACAAAAATTGAGATTGATTTAGCTAAGTTACTAAATAAATAAAGATAAGTTGACTTACCACCACTGCTATCAGTATATAACTAAATACCCTCACATATTTTAAAGCCTCCTCATAGAAATTAGTCAATTTGTTTAAGCAGCCGTCAGGGTAAATAGTGTGCGATTTTGTGGCATAACAGCTCTGAGGAATTGTCCGATTGGCCTTGGTATAGTCCATGGGGCCTTGGATGCCACAGCATTCGAACTAACAAATAAAACATATTTTTTAAAACAATTTAATAACTAACCAAAAATTGTGTGGAGCTCACGTTAGTTTGATAGAAGGACATGGTTTCTGTGCCATTCTTATTCCAGGCCATGTTCAGTTGATCCTCGGCCAACTTTTCTTCATTGATCCGTTTGATATAGACGAAGCACAGCACACAGGATAGTACCAGTATGATGAGCATAATGACGGCATACTAAAAGAATTAAATGAACATTTATAAAAGTATATTTAGATTAATTTTTTTATATACTCACCGTCCAGGTCAAGCATATGTTTTCCTTGATCGCGCCACAGCAACCAAAAAATGAGATCAGAAATACAATCGATCCAACGACAATATAGAATATGACAGTGGGACGTGTTTCCTCGGCGACATCTTTGAGAGTAATCGAACTAACTGTTATCACGCCAATGCCCACCAACTAGAAAGTATTGGAAAATTTTAAAACACACATATCACAATGTTCCATATAAATATCGCCCGCAAACTCGTAAGACAAACACTCAGATAAACAGGGCTCTTAACTAAAAGCACCTAATTATACTACTAGTGAACGATGATAAACAAACAACTTGACTCAGACTCTCCATTTGTACCAATAACGAAGCTATAGAGAAGATTGGTTTTGTGCAATGTTCGTCATGCAGTATGTCCGTCCGCTTGAGTAAACGCAATTTAAAAACCCTTGAATTATAGATGGGGCCAAATTCAGTGAAACTATGCATAGTAACGTCATTCAAAAAATTACACAAAAAATTTTGTTTGCCACCCTTCCGCCCACAGACTGCCCCATTTAAAAAATGTTCAGCCTATAGCTTCCACGGTTTTTGAGTTAAAGGCACCAAATTTACGTGGAAATATAGCTTCCAAAGATCTGTATCAATCAAGGTCCCCAAGGCCACCTTTACAACCAGTTCTTTAACTGGTATCGGAGTATTCGGCGGACGGCTGCGTATTGTTGTTTTACTGACCGCACAAAGAGCATTGAATAGGAAGACTAGATATTTTATCGTTGCAGTTGTAAAATCCATTTCTATTTGATTCTTTACAAACGATAAGGCGATCAACAACTTTTAAACACTGTACAACAAATCGTTGCGCGCACGTTAACGATTTTTCTTAGACTGAATTACTGAAAAAAAAAACTCGACTGTCGTACCACCGTCGGATTATTGCGATAATGCCTGCATGGGAAGTTATTGTTTGACGGCGCTTAAAATATTATAAAAAAAAAAAACCACAAGTAAATAATAACAATAACGTTATTAAGCGGGCATCGCATGCACTGCGAGAAATGCCCCAAAAGCAAGTAAACCAAATAATTTTAAGTTTACTCTTATCAGCCTAGTTAAAGTCCCACAGATGGCAATTTGACTAAATCATGAGCAGCTGACAAATGATCAAAATTAATACAAATTAAATTAAAGTTAAAATAATAAAATTCAAAAATATAAAATTATATATAAATCTGAAAGTTTATTAAGCTACAAAATTTTTAAAAGCTAACGTTCTGAGAAATTCAACAAGAAATTTAGTAGGTCAACATTTGTTGCATGGAATGGGTAAACCCAACCAGACCAGCGTTTGATTAGTAATAAGTGGTTAAGATTATACAAAGCACAAGGACTCAGAGAAAAACGACTCAAAGAACTGATGAGTCGATTTCATCATTAAGTAGATTGAATACGGGGGAAAGTCTTCTCCAGGAGCCCACTTAAAACCTCTTAGGGCAAACAGAAGGAATTTCTCTTGCACAGATTCTATTCAACCACACACAAGATCCACACTCCAAGATGGGACGCAATAGGAGTTTTAAAAGCTTATTAGTGGTGTGAGAACAATTAACTCTTTTGACCACCACTTCATGAAGCCAATGCCACTAATGGCCTTAGTGACCATCGGCGAAATGTGAGAGTCATATTTTAATTTAGTATCAAGAATAATGCCTAAGTCATTAATTCAGTAAGTGATAGCGTCACCAAGCCAACCAATGCACCCAAATCCGACTGTAGTAAGTTATTAGTAAGTAGTAAGTTAAGAACATAAGTTCTTAATTAAACAACCATTTATGCTTAAATGTCGGTAATACTTTAAGAACATTGATTCTTAATAATGTATGAGAACATCGGTATTACTTTAAGAACAATATAAATAAGAACGCAGTTCCTTTATTGAGAACGATGTGTTCTCAATTATAAATAAAAACATTGGGTTTTGATTTAATTTTTTTTTAAATTTATTTATTTATTTAATATACATATAAAAGTGTGTTTTATTTAGACGTACTTTAATCGAAAAAATGCCTTTCCATTATACATGGGATATATGTGTAATGGCGGACTAAGGAACTCAATTTTGTTTTTTAAATTCAATTCATTATGTAATGAATCAGTTTCATTGGCCTGAACGTAGTCATTCAAATTTTATATGTTCACACGATTTGAAAGAACATAAATATACATCTTCATACATACATATACATTTTATGCAACTCAGTACAATTTGATAGAAAAGCTAGACATTGTTTAAATTTGTAATTAAGTCCAATAAACAGCATTTTGTCTCAAAATAGACTATTTTTAAAATTAATATTACATTTGTCATACCCAATTATTTTCTAAAAATATTCTTCTTTTGTCAAATCAACAGTATACGGCTTCTGAAATTCTAAAATATTTTGTTAACCCCTATCATTTTGAAGCAAGAAATTGGTAAACTCAAATCCTGCCTTAGTTAGTTAACAAACTATCCTGTAGGCGGTACACTAAAGTAAATGAAATTAGTTAATGTTACTTTGCAAATATTTCGAACGCAAGTGAATTTTGTTAATAGATGGTCAACCTGGAAATGGCAAAGTTATTACATAGCGGTTAAGAATTGCTTATTTAAAACCGGAATACATTTTTAGTAAGACGATTTCGAATTCGTCAATCTCACTATCGGAAAGCCCCTTTACTATTTGGAATGGCTGAATTTGGAGACCAATGGAATAGTTTTAACCTCAATATAACCTCTCCTGGCCATCCAGAATTGTGGCTTTATAATATCTTTTTCCAACGTTGTCGCGAAACTTTGCAAAGAGGATTAGCACCCCGTTGAGCAGGATGGTGTTACTGTTTTCGTCTAGATCTATTGGAAACACAAAAATACAAAATATCTAGATAACTTAGTATATACAGTCGAACTTCCATATAACGAATCTCAAGGGGACAAGAAAAAATTTCGTTTAGAGAAATTTCGTTACATAGAATGGGTTTTGACTGTATCAAATTGCAGGGTTCTGATTTCTGACTTCGTTGTATAGAAAATTCGTTATACGGAAGTTCGTTACATGGAAGTTCGACTGTATGTATGTGTATGTACATACCTACGCCAACCAGCGACTTTCTGATGGCAAGCTGCTGCTTGCAGTATTTTGTGTTTAAATCAGTCAAAAACATATTGAATATTTTTCTTTTAAATAAGTCCAAACGCAAAAACAGCGCGTGATTCTTATCTGGATATATGAAATCAAAATCTATGTTAATTTGGAAATAAAAAGGTAAGCTCATAAGTGTTTTTTTTTTTATTATTGTTAAAAAAAATCAAAAAAAAAAACGGGCCCAAACGAAAAGTTTATCTGGACAAATTTAAGAAACTGCGGTATACTCGTTACCAGTTATAAAACCGGTAAAAAAAAAAAAGGCCTGAATGCAAAGGGGTGCGGATGCGGCAGTGATGTACGCTGCTTTCAAAATTCTCTGATGCAGATGAGGATGCCACTAGCTATCTTCATACCACATTTGGTGACTCTAGCTCGAAGTTTGTAATTGGTTGGGGAAGGGCGCGGAAAAGGTGGGCGGGGAGTTCTTTGATGCAGATTTTTGGGGGTCGTTACCAGCAATCTTCCTACCAAATTTGGTGTATCTAGCTCCACAACTCTGCAAGATACACGCATTCCCGTTTTTGCCGAAGCGTTGGAGCGGATGGGGGCGGCTAGGGCAGTTTTGGTGGGCGTGGTGTCCAAACTTTTGATGCAGTTTTTTGTCATCATCACCTATCTTGGCACCAAATTTGGTGGCTCTATCTCAAAAACTGTGGGAGATATACGCATTTTTGACTTTAAAATGCGGGGGGCTGGGGCGGAATGGGTAAGGGTGGCTCCAAAATTTTTGATGCAGTTTTTTGGGGTTTTCCAGTAGCTATCTTCTTACCATTTTGGTAGTTCTAGCTGTAAGGATGTGCGACATAAGTGGACTTATCGGTTTTAAGTTATCGAATTTATCGATCTGCCAACCTCCCAGTTATCGTATGACCCCAACCTTGACACTTTATCTGTCCCGGCCATAGATAAAACTATTCGGAAATTTTCAGGTCTCTAGCTTGAAGGGTGTGGAAAAAAGACAAACGGACAGACACCATGACGAACATTGCACAAACCCAATATATTCTTTACCTTCGTTAACGAGTATTAAAACTTATAAGTTACGATTAGTAAAAATTCTCAGCATTATAAAAAAAAATATTCACTTGAAAGTTAAGTAGCTACGCTAAATCATTTTCTGCAATATACTGAAAATCCTGCCGTAATAAGCAAATTCTAAGAGCAGGATCATGTTCAGCTCTTTAATATTTACACCAGAAAAGACTCCGAAACTTTATCGACATATTTTATTATTTCGAAAAATAGCACTAGAGTTCTACATAACAATTTTGACCGCTCCAATGCTACCGGTTTTCGAAATAGGACAGCTTATTACCGGACGATTTTTTTTTAAGATAGCTGATGACAAACCCTGAAGATCTGCACTAGAGTTTTGAATGCCTTCGAAAAACGAGAATGCCTTTACCTTGCACAGATAGAGTGACCAAATTTGGTAGGATGATGTCTAACAACAAAGTTTTCACTTGTTTTAACTTTAATTTTTCTGACTAACGAACTCTTAATGAAGCTTTAAGCTTCCTCATGTAATTTTTGATATGTATATTTTATGTATGTAATTTTATATTTTATACAATGTTTGAGCAGCTCATCTGATATTCCATCGGGCTTATTAACTCAAATAGGCGACGTAATATAAAACGGGTTAATTTGATTTCCATCCTTTCACGTGAACAATTCATAAGTACGAAAAGGCAAAACTCAAAGCTACGCAACGTTATGCAACGCTCTAACTAAATGACAGTGCAAGTTTTTTGTTGGTTTCGAGAAAAAGCCAATTAAAATTCAAACTAGTTTTTACAAATATTCGCTTTAATACCTTTCTAATGAAATTTATATTATGATGATTCTCCATTAGAAACATGGTGAAAAAAAGAGGACATAATGTTGTCCGTTTGCGCATTGATATATAGATTACTGAATCATCGGTTTGCTAAAAAGTATTAATAGAAATTTATGTTCAAATAGTTTGCGGATTTACGAAAGAGTTTTTATAAGAGGACGATTAAGACTTTGTGACTGCAAACGTCATTCCTTGCGGTGGCTCTTCAAAACATATCATGAGAAATCAACAATATTGGCTGATAATAATAGCTTATGTTTGTAATAAAACTATGTATTCCATTTTTAATTATGGGTTGCTTATCGTTTTTTCATAGTGGATATGTTTTTGTTGAGTTTAATCAATTTTTATGAACTGTTGTGCAATGCATAGGTTTCAGAGAAGCTTAAGAAGAATTTTCAATTGATTGTTTCTTTAATATTAGTTAAAGTCTTTTATTACAAAATTTTAATCTTTGTATAAACTTTTTATATGTATTAAAAATTCTAAAATGTGTTGCAACTATAACAGATTAAAGATAGCAAGTGCATATGAACCTAGATACATGAGTAGATGTAAAAAGATGTAGAAACATTTACATTTGCACACAAAAAGCTGGTCAGGGCATGTTTTTTGGGTTACTAATTGCCATGCACAAAACTTTACGACATGTGCATATGGGCCAAAATAAAACACCGAACCCGCCGGAGTCGGCGGCAGCAAATTAAGCAATTTGTATGTGAACGCGCCGCCGCCGCAAATAACACCGTTTTGTGTGTGATTGCTGCTTTTGTGTGGCAAGTTATTGGCACCTAGCTGCACGAATGCCAAAAAAACAAACAACTCTCTTACTCCTTCTATCTGTACTTGCGTAAACTTACGCTTGCATGCGACTCATCAGGCGCCTGAAATTATGCTACGGCTTACTTAAGTTAACTGTAACTTTGCTGTTAGATAGACCGTTTGACCGTAAGTTAGTTCCGAATAATTGTGGGCAAAACTGCACGTGCGCTCGTCAGAATTGTAACTGGCTTTGGCTTCAAAAAAATTAAAAGCGCAAAACTATCGTCGCACATGGCCCAAAAAAGCCGAGCCAACGACAGCCGCTCTAACGGTATATGCGCTCTGATGGCGTTTGCTTCACTCTGCAATAGCAGAAGCAACGGCAGCAGCAGTTTCTCCTTCCACAGATGATAGTATCTTTATGGGATTTCATAGCTTTGGATTCAGTGGCATGTCTAAAGAAAGCTCTGACTGTATTTAGTATAAGTAAAGAGTCCTATTGTATGTATGCATGTATGTTTGTGCAGTCTAAATTGTATTTATTTTGAGTAATTTGGTTTCTATTTGACATACATGCATGCAACACTCGCAAACACACACATACACAATCACACACTATTTCACAAAGTAGGCAGTGAGGCAATTAAAAACTAGGGTTACAATCTGTCGACAGGACTGCATGCAAACCGTTTACTCCGACAGCTTTTCTATTTGTGTAGGTGGGTATATGTGCGTGGGGATCCATGTCTGCGTGTGTTTGTGTGTTAGTAAGTTCGCGTGCCAATTTCGCGTTAAACATGTCCACTTAAGAATTGCATTTAAGAAATCCAAAGAAATCGGAACTGTGCATGAGCTCACCGTTTAGCTGTGTGAGCCAAATTGTTTTGGCCCATCGTAATACATTGATACACTGCAGT